>JAVYIG010004433.1:0-137500 GCA_035222895.1 Strongylocentrotus droebachiensis
TTTGTTTTTGGGGTCCTCAAAAATCGCAACGACTCAGCCAGCCGCTGAATAAACGGGGGGGGGGGGGGGGGGGGGTAGAGGACATTTGTTTGGCTTCTTTTTTAGGTCAGCCATTGGCATATTAAAAAAATCACAAAAAACCACAAAGGGGGGGGGGGGGGGTATTCTCCAAAATACACACATACAAAAACTTATTCATGCTATGTATATTCCGTATGCCTACTACTTTTCTCGAATAAAGAAATGATATGAACAAAATGAAAATCCGGAATAACGAACTTTCAGAATTACAAACTTTCGAAATACGGCACGTATACCTGTTCCTTGAATGTGAGAGACCAAAACGCCGAAAAGCACAACAGCGACAAAGCAAATCCATATTGCAGGCAGTAGTGGAGCTGTATGTAAAATATCATAGCATAGACGTTTTATCTGCCTGGAACTTAAACCATTTGCATGATACAAGTCTTATTATAGTTTAGTATACATAAGCTGCATGGTAGGCGATCGCAAATACTATGAATAGTCTTGTAGAACAAGGACGAAAAACAATATTTTCATCGAAATATCATGTGACTGAAAAAAGAAAATAGTATGAAATGAAATGAAGTCAAGACGGTCGCTAAAACTAAAAGATTAAAAAAATGTAATCAATGCATAACGTCATTACCCTTTTGTAGGCCCTGCATCCGATCGAAAGCATTATCGGATTATCATGCATCATTGCAATGCTTAGACATTTCATGGGTGATGAACAGGGTTTAATTGCTTTCGGTTGATTTAAGGACAGGTTCCAGAAACAAGAAATTCGGGGGGTTGGGGAGGGCTAGGGGCACTTTGAGGTTGGTATATATTTTGTTTTAATACTGACGATAATAAAAATGATAAAAATAATAATAATAATAATAAAAATAATGATAATCATTATAAAGATAATAAAAATAATAATATTAATAATAATAATAATAATAATAATAATAATAATAATTATAATAATAATAATAATAATAAATAATAATAATAATAATAATAATAATAATAATAATAATAATAATAATAATAATAATGATAATAATTATGATGATGATAACAAAAAGGAGGATATCAGAAAGATAGGTTAATCGCATGAAGTATTTTTTATTTTTGTTGTATTTTATTTATTTAAACACGGTTAAAAAGCCTGCTTTAAGCTAGAAGCTGCTCTTCAGCAAGGCCGTGAACAACAATTGAACACAACAAGTAAACGAATAATAATAGTTATTAAGAGAGAAATTGGTTTTATGATAATAATAACAAAAAACGATCATTTCGGAGCGCTAAAGCAAAGTATCATAGCGCTTAATACAACATTCTAGAATGTGAAAAAAAAACATGAAATACAGTGACTTATAAAGATGTTTTGTATGGGATTTTTATTTAAAGAGGAAATATAGGTTTATTCTCTGATGGGTATCGTTCCTTTTTTGAAGCAGCCATTGTAATACATTTTTAAGGTAAACTCACCTGTACTTTGCTCGCTTCCATCTTGATCTAATAACAATAATACAAATGATGAGAGTCTCGAATTGGGAATAATTAGATTAGATTTGTCTTCGATAATAATGATAACCCCCCCCCCCCCCCCCCCCCATCTAAAACCGCTACTTGTATATTTTCATGGAAGGTGGTCTTCGTTCTTTCTGAAATCTCAATCGGTTAACAAATGAAGAGAGATTTTACGGAAATCCCCAAAAATTTGAATAATGGTATTAAATCAATGGGACCGAAATCTCGAACCAAAAGTTTTTTTTATTATTTGTGATTATAAACTTGATGGTTCCTTAAAGCTTATCTGCCATAGTTTACAGGAGGGATTAGACTGCTCTGCAAGGTCACTGGACAGGTGGTTATCTCATCAACTCAGCTCTCAGTTAACATAAGAAAAAGAGGATCATGGGGGACCAATGGTCACCGATTAGGCATTGTTTCTTATATAGAGGGCGCAAGTAGCTACAAGTAGTGCAGTGGGCCTTTAAGGTAAACTCACCTTCACCTTCATCTAGATGTTCTGATTCAGCAGCTCGTATCAGTTGATCCAGTTTTTCCTTTTTGTTTACATCTGGGCCTTGTCTTTTTGACCATTCACAAAGAACTTTGAACATTCTATCTATTGTATTATATCGGTGATCGTGCTTGATGTGTTCAAGTTTTACAGAGGTGAAACCCAACTTCAAGCCAACTTTTGTATAATCATCTGGTGATATTTTTCTTGCCCGTTCATACAGTTCATATTCCGTGATCCTGAAGTGAAAACAGATAAATGAATATTAGCCATTGAAAATTTTGATGAAACATTTTGAAAAATAATCATGCAATGATTGTTTTTAGTAGGCGTAATAACAAATAGGCCTATGTGTTTTGAAACAGTAACCGGATGTTACTCTTGTGCTATACAGGGTGAGTCAGAAAAAATGTCCCACTTTTTAAAAGTTGTATTGTTCGAAGTATGAATATTTAATCAGGGGTTTCATGATATGTCTTGATAGAGTTATCCTTCAAGTACATTTAGGTACCATTTTCGTTTGAATCCCTTCACGCATGACTGAACATCAGACAATCTTTACAAGACTGCCATATTTCACTTGCGCCAACTTACTGGGAGAGGGATAAAACAGTGCATTGGACAAAGACAGACGGTCAGACAGACACACATACAGACACAGACACACACACCCACAAACACAGACAAACACACACGGTTACAGTTTTATCATAAGTTCCCTTTTTGCGATTAAGCATTGATGTTTATCAAGATCCCTGAATGTTTAAGTGGCATTTCCCTGACAATCTTTCCCTTTAGTACACATTCACTACCACCATTATATCATCATCATTGCCATCATCTTAATTTTCATCATCATCATCATCATTATCATGAAGTGCACATGAATCCAATGTGCTAGGTACATTAACACTAGTTGGCTATGTCTTTTGTTGGTTAACAATGACAATTTACAATGGATGTCTGTGCTTTTGTTGCACTTGCCTACAAAAGGGTTTGCCTGATTTGGGAGCAGTCACTTGAGCCTCTGTTTAGTAGCAAAAGTACACACATTATGGTTTGTCGAAGATTGAGTACGGAGGATGAAGAACGTTGGGGAAACAGATTCATTGTTGTACCACAATAAAATACCTCAACAAATACCCCCAAAAAAATATTCACCGACGTTTGCGTGTGTGCCTATGTGCGTGTGTATAAAATAGCGTGTGTTTGTGTGCGTGTGCGTGTGTGTGTGTGTGAGTGTGTTTGCAAGATATTTGTAATTTGTTTTGTAATAAGTAGGAATATACATGTATCTCTTTTTTGTTTTGCTTGTTATTGCATGTTTGTATTATATTTGTATTTAATTCTATGTTAATGGCCCCATTTACAAGCTCTGCTTCTCAGGGGTCCATAGCCTGTCATCATGTTATGATTATTGTTCCAGTACCAGTGTCATTGTAAATTGTTTTTAATGATTGGCTGAATAAATTGAGATTGAAATTGAATATATAATGATATAGGGGATAGCCTATTTCATTGGAATGTATATAATTCCACATTACTACCTTGCTTCCATGGGGTCCTACAAATATGATAAATGAATATAATGTAAAGATTTTTTTTTTTCTTTAAAGTAAAAAGAATGAGAAAAGGGAATGAAATACGGACAGAGTTGACAAAACCTAACAAACGCTAAACAAAGTAAATAACATGATTGTGTACAATTGCAACTAAACGTTTAGGAGTTAAAATTCAACAGGTGCTCAAAATAGCTAAAAGTACACATTGCCAAAAGAGGTCAGATTTTTAAAATTTTCATTTATATCATCCAGAAATAAATGTGGCAGTGCTTGACATATGCAAGAAATAAAATGAGAGAAATTAATTCCAACGTCACCAATCATAATGTATTCTGATCAGAAACTGTTGTTTATTAGCCAGTTTTCAAACTGCAAACAGATGAAACCCATCTTGCTCTTAGCCGTTCAGTTGAAAAGGAAAACCTGTTAAAAACGTGTTTCCAAATGGGAACAATCGACAGATAAAATCTTTTTGAATATTCATTAAAATTTTAAATAGTGACGGACACAGAAACTGGGTTTTGTATTTAAATAGGAAGTATTACGACCACAAGAATGAAACCTACAATATCTTCATATATTTACTGAGGCATTCCCTCTTGAATTGGAAGAACTTAGATAATGTTTTGATAAAGTGCTTCAAGTCATCAAAAAAAAGTTTGTACAACATGAATCTAGCCCCTGGGCAAAACAAACACCTTGCATAATGTTTTGATAAAGTACTTCAAGTCATCCAAAAAAAAGTTTGTACAGCATCGATCTAGCCCCTGGGCAAAACAAACACCTTGCATTGTGAAAATAGAACGATCAAAGTTTAGGTCTCAGACTCGGCCAGACAAACAGAGCTCGGAGGTACACATAACACATAACGATCGCAACGTATTAGAGTCAATACGAAAACGCGTACGTATATACATGGGAGTGTTGAATTCATATCTTACAAGTTATAGTCAGAGAGAGGTTCGATCGAAGTTCGCTAATCTAGCAGTTTTTAGTGAAGAAATCATAATCGAATACCGAACTAACGTCGGACGCACCATCATGGCCGTTCTAGGAATGATAAGCGGTCTCTTCTCGATGACCACTGTGTATCTCACTGTAGCCGTGGTCGTTATCTTCTTCATGTAAGCATATCAGATTACTGTATATTTCTTTACTTCCAGAACATCATAACAATTGTATAAATTTACTAAAATAGATACTAAAATGAACAAATAACCTTCTTGATGCAGAATAACTAGTCCAAGGTCAATATTGAAGCCCATTTGGTTGAATTTTAGGCGTTTTTTTTTTATCTCAGGACAATGCAATCCATTTTCTAACGATTTTTAGGATGTTCTGGAAGTTTGACTTAATTTGTGCAGGATCGTAATAATTACTAAATGCTCAGGTAATGAGCTATTATCTTGCAATCGCTTTTTGTCCGTCGTAAGTCGTCTGCATACATTTTAAAAAAAGAAAAAGTTTTCCGACATATATTCTTCTAAAAAGCCCATGGCTCCAGATTTAATCAAAGTTAGCAGGACTCATACCACAATTCAATGTAAGGAAGATCTATATTTCTTCAAAAAGGAAACGTTACCACAAAGGGGACCTGGGGTACCGCCACATACCGTGTGAGTCAAAAACAAGTTTAAACCTAAACAAAATTGCTAATTATTTTGAAAATCATCTATGAACACTAAATTATTGTACATCTTATTAAAGAGTGTTTTTTCCCAAATCATTTGGTATCATTTTTGTGTGGTAAGTGTTTACGTTTTGATGAACAGGAGGCATCGTTTGCGAGAGTGCAAAAATCGACTTGCGCCAAAGTGATGCCTATACATTATGTTGGGATTAGCAAAATGCGAGATTGAATTGAATGTATCAAACACTTTTCATAAGATGTATAATAATTTACTGTTCATAGATGACATTTAAAATATTAAGGAATTTTCTAGGTGTAAACTTTTTGTTTACTCACATTGTATAGGAGACAGGCCTCGTTCACATACGACGCGACAAAACTGAAGTACGAGTCACATTTCTTTATCTTTTAAAGCTTATCTGCCGTCGTTTACAGGGGGGATTAGACCGCTCTGCAAGGTCACTGGACAGGTGGTTATCTCATCAACTCAGCTCTCAGTTAACCAAGAAGACATAAGAAAAAAAGGATCTTGGGGGACCAATGGTCACCGATTAGGCATTGTTTGTTATACAGTGCGTCCCAGAAAAAACGAAACCGAGAAGTATCGATGTTTTATCATGACTTAATCACAACCATAATTAATGAATGATACATATTTGGAAAGCTTAGAGTCTCCTCTTTCAGTTGATGCTACTCAGATGATGCATATTTCACGCATGAGTGATTAAAAGCAATTTGAAGGAAGGAAATCAAAAAGACATTTGGCGGGCGGTATCTGAATTACGAAACAAAATTAACATTTCTAGAAAGTTGAGTTTCTGCCCTTTCATATGACACCAAAATCAAGAAAAATGAGCGAGGAATAACAAAGTTCTGTTTGTTTAAAGTAGCCCTTACATTTTCATAATTTTAACAAACGAATTCGTTTTCACTGGGTGCCTGCCTTAATGAGCGAGGAATAACAAAGTTCTGTTTGTTTAAAGTAGCCCTTACATTTTCATAATTTTAACAAACGAATTCGTTTTCACTGGGTGCCTGCCTTAGCAAAAAGCAGATTTGACAAAAGACTTAACTCCGTTTCGTTGACAATCAGCCATGCATGAAGACTCTCGTCTACGGCTGATTGTCAACGAAACGGAGTTAAGTCTTTTGTTGATTTCGTTTATTGATACGGCAGGCAGCCAGTGAAAACGAATTCGTTTAATAAAATTATGGAAATGCAAGCACTACTTTAAACAAACAGAACTTTGTCATTCCTCGCTCATTTTTCCTGATTGAGGTGTCATATGAAAGTGCAGAAACTCAACTTTCTAGAAATGTTAATTTTTCTTCGAAATTCAGATACCGCCCGCCAGATGTCTTTTTGGTTTCCTTCCTTCAAATTGCTTTTAATCACTCATGCATGAAATATGCATCATCTAAGTAGCATCAACGGAAAGAGGAGACTCTAAGCTTTCCAAATATGTATTATTCATTAATTATGGTTGTGATTAAGTTATGATAAAACATCGATACTTCTCGGTTTCGTTTTTTCTGGGACGCACTGTATAGAGGGCGCAAGTAGCTACCAGTAGTGCAGTGGGGCTTTAACGCAGAGCTCAGTAAATACTTGTTGGACCTTTAATTATTGTTGCGCGCAGTTGCCAGTCATTTTACACGTAAACATACCCGTCATATATTAACGAGCTTAAACGAGATATCAATTCAATTCAATTCGTTTTTTTTTCCAACAGAAAGATAAACAAAGGCATTACGGATATTACTTATATTTAGCAACCTGCGAAATTTTGTTTCTCTATTTTTGTTGATTCTAGCTATGATTACTGGACTCATACGTATTTCAAGAGGCTTGGTATTCCGGGACCCCCTCCCAAACCCATCTTTGGCAATGCGTTGGACTTTGGCAAGGTGAGACTGACTCTAAATTTACTTTACCATAATTTTTAAGCCTTGAGTAGACCCTAGATACGTCAGTCTCAGGTCGTGTCAGCTAAAGTACAGAGCATTTGTAGTTATACGCCCAGCGACTGACATGGGTGTGCTTAGCACCAGTCAGCGGGAGGGGCGGGGGGGGGGGGGGAAGAGCCGAGAGAGAGAGAGAGACACCGAGAATGGTAAAAAGGTCCATGGCGGGATTAACAACGGTGTCATCGTCTTGGCTATATGAGACAGGATTAACCCTTGACCCTGATGAAGATAATGTTATGTTTCTCTAGATAATTTGGTAGGCATTGCATAATCATTCGTAGAGGTATGCTTTTAAAAGTAGCCACAACGTTATGTATTCTGAGGTAGCTATAATTTGTACAATTTGCATAGAGAACCATGCACACTAGGCAGGTCTAGGGTTATGGTAATGACTTGTTGTAAGGCTGATTAGTCCCAGGATATTTCTTTTGTTTTGTTTAAAGAAGGACAGTCATATTTCATTGTAATTATCACCTTACAGCAGCCCATTTTCGAGTTGCTTGACGAGTACGCAAATAAATACGGTCCAGTTGTCGGTATCTACATGTGGAGGCGACCTCTGCTCATAGTCAGAGACCTCGATATGCTACGTGATATCATGGTCAAGGATTACCATAAATTCTACAATAAAATGGTAAGAAATGTTGAATTTTTGCTTGTGAATGTATCAATTATGCTTGATTGACTGATAATGCAATCTTGAAAAAAGTGAATGAAATGATGGTGATAATATTATATATGACTACTACTACTGCTACTAATAATAATCAAAACAATGGTAATAATAAGAATAAATGATAATGTAAGTAATAATAATAAGTATGATGATTAAGATAGTGATGATGAGGATGATGATGATTGTGATGAGAATAATGATGGTGAAAGTGATGATGATGATGGCGATTAAAATGAAAATGGCTGTGATGATGATGATGGTAGTGATGATGGTGATTAAAATGGCAATGGTTGGGATGATTATGATGATCGTGATTATGATGATGATGATGATGATGGTGATGATGATGATGATGATGATGGTGATGCAATACAATTCCAATTTAGTTTATAATGGATCAATCGGCAGTTCGATTCTGTCCCTATACAATATTGAATGACCTGAATTAAAATGAAATGATTTTAATGATTGCTCCGACACACTTATCTAATGTCGCTATTCCTATCTTAACAAATATATATATTTAGCCCATCACAGGCTATTTTATTGGATAAAGTCAAAACAAAGAAAACAAATCATGAAGTTACATAAGTTTGATTCACTTGGTTACAAGGTGGTTCTCTCATTTTCATTCATACCGAATTGAAGAATTGAAGTGACTGCCACTCAATAACAAATTGTCTATACAAACCAGATAAATTATAAATATATCCTCATAATATTGAATAGCTTATACACCAAGTGCAGGAACTCTGTTGATCAGCTTTTCTGAGAAAAATGGTTGCTTTATACATGTTACTATAGAATAAGGGAGTTTACAGAGAGCACATGGTACAAATGACCCCAAATATTCACAGATCTTTTACACATGGAGATGTTCCACTTTGAGCATCTTAGAATAATAACTGCCAAAGTCCTAGATGTGCTTCATGAATACCTTTTGTTTGCCCTCTTGAAAAGAATACTTCCACCTGCGTATCTTAGAATGTACCGTTGGTGCATAAATGAATAATGTTACATAACTTTCATGAGCGCATATCCAGTATTCATCTCTGGTGGGTTCTACCTTTTTGGTACAAATGACCTTTATCTGACCATGCGCAGATTGTATCTATAAACTGGCTTATTAAGTGCATCATATAGAATGTTTTCATTCTTTTCTAGCCGCTGCCGGTGAGCTCAGGAAGTTTCGACAACGCCCTCTTCCTCTTGAAAGACGCACAGTGGAAGAGAGTTCGTGATATCATGACACCAACCTTCACAGGAAAGAAAATGAAAATGGTATTCAAACAAAACGATCTTAAATGACTAAATCTCGAGTGTGAGCAAAGCATATCAAACAAAAATATACTGGAGGGCTATTCCAGTTCAGGTAGTCCACTGATGGACTGTTTCCATGTCACACGCCAAATCAGTTGTTAAAATCACACCCTCAACGTTTAAACGGAAACAGTCTATGCCTTTCATCAAGTGACCATCGCAAGTAGTGTATTTTGGGGGTCGCGCGATCTGTGTGGGATTTATATAAGGGAGGAGGACGTAGATGGTTGAAGAATTAAAAAAAATACATAATAACAGAATCTGCATTAATTCCAGGGTGCTCTAGAATTCATAGTTGAGTAATTCCCAAAAATTGAGAATCTTTTAAATTTAATGTTAACCCGGGGTACCCCTAAGGTTTGAAGGATTTCTTAATAAAATAAAATAAAATAATCTACTTAGCATAATATTTGTTTCATTTTAAAGCATGACATTTGGCATCCATCATTAGAAACCCGTCGGCCTGAATACGATAGGTGCGCGCGCATCTTAAACCCAAGTGCATGTAGATCGTGCAATGAACGCATGCGCATTCATCCTTTACATACATGCTTGTATTGGCTAACGGCCGAGATTGATGTATTGTATTTGTATCTTTTCTTTATCTTTTAATACCAGATGTCAGGTATCCTCAATGAAGGTGCAGACATAATGGTTGAGAAGCTACTACAATCTTGTAAGGAGAATGGGAACATCGATTCACTTGAGTAAGTATCTTGCATGAAGACTGCAGGAGAGAGGGAGATAAACAAAAATATTAAGAAAGAGAATAACAGAGAAAGGGACGGACTGAGAGAGGAAGAGAAAGAGACATGTTTCGCCTTTTTCATGTATAAATCCCGGAAGGACGGCTTCATAGATATTGGCCCGAATTCACAAAGGAGGTTTGTCGACAAACCTTGGTTTTCGTACGTCATATGACGCGTTTTACGCGTTTTTTACAAACCTGGTTTATAAAGAACAAAAGGAGGTTTGGCGAAACAAAAGGAGGTTTGGAGAAACAAAAGGAGGTTTGAGCTCAAACCTTGGTCTGAGCTCAAACCTTGCTTTGTGAATTCGGGCCAACGTGTTTTAACCCTAAAAAGGCCGGGCTATTTGAGTTCTTAGTACGGCCGGGGGTGGGGGCATTATGGCCCCCTTAAGATCTCGGCCGTGAAACGGCCGATCTCCGCGAAAGTTTGCACGCATGTCAAGTGAAGTGTATAGAATACCATGATTATTTCATTTTTCTGCATATTTATGGTAATTTATGCAAATAAGGTCACAATTCACATTTTTACCCATTAATCATATATTATTCATATTTAAGCATTCTTTTTCACTACATATATTCATTGGACCATTTGGAAATATAATACAACGACAAATTTGGAAGAGTCAGCTTATTCCTTATGTTATCTCTTGTTTTGATAATTTCTTATGTATTTCATTGTTTTTTTAACTTATGTATTTTATTGTTTTTGTTGCTTTATTTCATTTCTAACTACAATTCAACTATTTTGACTACCAAAACAACCAATTTAACTTTAAACAAGACCCAATAACCAATGTTTGATCTATTTTTAGGAAAAAAGACATTTCTATATGTTTTGTACGCAAATCACGAAAATTTGCGATTTTCGGGCTGACATGCAAAGACAAAAGGTCACGTGACCTTCTAACTGTAAGTCCGATTTTTAATTTTGTTTGAAAGATGCACAAGACTCGAAAGAAAAAAGTCAGCGAGCGGCGGGGCGCCATCCACTTTGTATGCGTTCCCGAGCAATCAGAACAAATCATGGAGGGGCGGGGGCATAAGGCTCCCCCTGCCTTATTGGGGTTAAACGAAAACACTTCGATATGTTTATCAATGTATCAAATTATACATGTAGATGATGGGATGTACTAGACATATTTTTTGCCAGGTGACAAAAATCCATTTCAAACCGTATATCCAACTTCTTTTTTTTTGTTGTCGAACGGACTGATTATTTATCTTTTCCTTCCCCTTTTATTTATTTATCTTTGCTTTTTTTCGCTGTCTATCTCTCCCCATCTCTCTTTTTATGTTTCCCTTCCCTCTCTCTCTCTCTCTCTCTCTCTTGCTCTCTCCCTCTCTCTCCCTCTTCTTCGCTCTTCTCTCCATTTCCCTTTCCTCTTCCCACTCTCATATTATTGTCACAATTTCCACCCCCTCTATATCATGTCACTCTTCTCTCCCTTCGACCTCAGATTGTTTGGGAGCTTTGTAATGGACTCTGTGGCAAGCTGTGGGTTTGGTCTAAAGGTCAACTCGCAGAAGGACAAAGATGACTCCTTCATTAAATACGCCAAGAAATTTTTCGACGTTTCTTTCAACTCTCCGATTTTTATGGCTGTCTGTAAGTATTCAGATTCCTTGACGCGGTAACCCGGCTCAATTTTTTTGTATAACTATAAATGAATGGCAAGTGCGCGCAACAAAGGATTTGTGCGTATTCATTGAGTTTTAAGAGTGGTCAAGTGTAACGTCATCAAAATCTTCTTTTTAAAGTATTCAAATTTGAACTTCATTTTCCGAAAGAGCATAACAAATAATGTCGAAAACCAATCGAATATGTTAAATATTGGATGAGGAGATATAACCATTCGAATAAATGGTTATTTTGCTCTGGTTTGTAATGCATAATATTACGAACCAGAGCAAAATAACAGTGATTTCCTGTTGAAAATGAATTTCAAATTGAGAAATTCTAAACATAGATTAAACCTGTTCGAAACCTGCTTAATTCACAATTTAAAACATTCACTAATTATTCTAATTTCTTATGATAGCAAAAAATATTTGTGTCATCTGCAAAAAGAATAAATGACAAAGAAGAAGATGTGTTGGATAAATCATTAATATGTAAAAGAAATAAAAGTGGGCCAAATGGAACCTTGGGCAACACCACAATTAACGAAAAGTAAATCCGATTTAAGACCGTTAATATTAACAACTTGTTTTCTATTTGTTAAATAGTCCTTAAGATATGAGAGGATTTGGCCCCGAATACCATAAGAGGAGAGTTTTTGGATTAAAATATTATGATCGGGCGTATCAAACGCTTTACTAAGATCTAAACAAATACCAATCACGTGTTCTTTATTTGCTATTGCATTAGTAATTTTATCATAAATTTGTATTAAGGCCCAGTCAGTAGAGCGATTTTTTTCTAAAACCATCTTGATTTAGATTTAATATTCGGTTGATAATAAACAAATCTAGTAACCTATTATAAACAATTTTACCCAGAACTTTAGATATACTTGGAAGTACAAAAATTAGACAATAATTACATGCGAATCGTCTTTTTTAAAGATCGGATTTACCTTCGCTATCTTAAGTAAATCTGGAAACACGCCTTGCAATAAAAATTAATACTGAAATCTAAGCTAGACTTATAGCATTTATATTTAATGAGCACGAACTATTGTGGTTCAAACCCCACGAGACAAATCTCTACTTGTGTAGTGTACTGAGCGTTAAAACAAACACAACAATCTCGGTGGATCTAGACTAGGTTTAGTACAAGTATAGACATGTGAAATATGTGTAACAATTCGTGTGTAATAGTTATCCACAACAGGCACTCTGAACGTTAAGCAGGGCTCCCACTTAGCCGAGTTGGAGCCTCGAGTTGTGGTTAAAGTCCTCCCCCTTTGGTATTTTTATGTGTGTAAACTCCCCTAAACCCCCCTAAACCCCCCCCCCCCCCTTTGGATTTTTTTTTTTATGATTAAAAAAAAAAAATATTCCCATGGCTGACCTAAAAAGGTGACCTTACCCCCCCCCCCCCCCCAACGGAGCCAAATGTCAAATTTTCAAACTTCTATACCAAAAAAAAAGAAGAAAGAAGTGTCTTCTTACCCCCCCCCCCCCCCCCCCCCCCCCCCCCCCCCCCCCCGCTTATTCAGCGGTCGGCTGAGTCGTTGCGATTTTTTGGGGGACAAAAAAAAAAAAAAAAAAAGTATCTTCTTACTCCCCCGCTTATTCAGCGGCTGGCTGAGTCGTTGCGAAATTTTCGGCCCGATTTATGAATGTTAACCCCCCCCCCCCCCCTTGAAACAATCCTGCGTACGCGCCTGTCCCTGCCTGAAAGTTAGGGGGGCATATGGAAACGTTTGCTTGTATTTGTCTCATAAAAGAAGTTGATCACAAACTGACTCCCACACGGTGTTGAGTGCTCAGGGGTCATAGGCCACTGGCTTCATCGGGCAGGTAGTTCCATTATGTGAATGGGTAAATTAACTATTACAAAATGAGGGGACACATTACATTGTACAATAGGGACACACATTGTTTTTATTGTGCAGAACATACTCTTTTATTGACTTACTTATTGCATGAAACTATAAAACCAAAATGCATTTTGTATTCTAACAATTGGAGTACAAAGAATAATAACAGGTGAATGAAATGCATAAACATCACAAACACCTGGGGAGGAAGCATTCATAAATTTGGATACATATAGTTGATAAACGACTCCGATGAAACTATAAAACCAAAATGAAATTTGTGTTCTGGCAATTGGAGTACAAAGAATGATAGCAGGTGAATGAAATGCTTCAACACCAACACAAACACCTGAGAAGCTAGGAAGCATCCATAAATTTGAATAATTTAGTTGATAAACGACTCCGCATGTGGACGTTTGTTGGAGCAGAAAGCAGTGGATTCCAACACGAACACATTTAACAGAATGTCGGAACGTAAATTAAATTTGGCGCGGTTGGAAAATGCATCTTTCTACCCTGCGACTTTAATGGTACGATCCAGTAAATTAAAACAGTAAAATGGCTCTTATTTTAAAATTGCTCATTAAATAAAAGCAAAAACTTCAGTAATATCAGACAAAATATGTTTAATCTTACTAATAGTTAAAAAAAAAAGATGTATAAGCATTGTGAAAGTGTCGCATTTTACGATAAAAGACGCCGATTTAGCGAAGATGACGTCATTAGTGCGCTTGCATCAGGGAATTCAAGGTCAAAAGGTCAATTCAGACACTGATAAGTTATTGGTCGAGCCTTTTTGTTTCCTTTATTCCGACAAAATTATACAATCAATCAAAACAATGTTAATACCAGAAGAAAGCTAACGATTAGTATTTTCATTAACCGCTTGCCCCAAAGTCGCTTGACCACAGTGAAACGAGTGAGAGCTTGCGAGAGCGGCCAAAGTGTGATTGAAACTCGCTATTTGCTCTTCTCCAACGCAAAAAGCGACGACATTGTTCTGGATAAATGTATTTTTTCCGACAAAAGTACAGAAAATTTGCATATGGTCTCTTTATATTATACTTTGTGAAATGTTACCCGAGTGACTTCCGGGCGCCCCAATGCTGGAAAGAAACGCACATTTTAGAAAACTTCACTTTTTCATGGAAAAATGCTTATTTGTTCTATGCACGCAAGTCAGATTGAGCGGATGATACAACGTTTCCATATGAAGAGGACACTTTTTTTCTTTTTTTTGGTCTCGAAATTTGAATTTTGTTAGTTTGGTCCGTTGGGGGGGGGGGGGGAGGGGGTAAGGTCACCTTTTTTAGGTCAGCCATTGGTATAATTTTTTTTGTTGGTTGGTTAAATTTTAAAAAAAAAAATCAAAAAAATCAAAAGGGGGGGGGGGGGAGGTTTCCCAAAAAACATACACATAAAAAAACTCAACCCCCCTGCGTACGCGCAATTTACAAAAACATTATATGTATTATCAAATGATGTTGGGAAAGGTTAGTTGGAAGCTATCGTATCCATTAATCAAGGGGATAAAGGTTATATTCATGTTGATGATTGCATGTGCACGTGAGTGTGTGTGAATTACATGGCTAGACAAAAAGAAGGCACACTCAAGTGTTAAACACTAAATTGTAAGCACATTATGTTAATGCCATTACTATTCTATTTGTCTTTTTTCATTGTATATTCGATGTAATATAGTCATATTAAATTGCAAATAACTCTACATTTTCATTGTATTATGTTTTGCATGAGAAATACAATAATTTGAATCTTGAATCTTTTAATTAACGTGTATCCAAATATGACTTTATGTTTACCTTCAAGCTTTCATGCCTTGCCTGAGGCCTGTCTTCAAGTTCTTCAAGTTCACACTCTTCCCGAAAGACGTCATTGATTTCTTCACTGACGTCACAGAGAAGGCAGTCGCTCTGAGAGAAAGTCATCCTTCCAAACAGGTCCGTCAAATATTGTTATGACAAGGTTATTTCTACTATTATTATTCTAAAGCTAATTCCATTAAATTGTGATACATTTTTATGTTAGTACTTTTCTTTTTATATTACTTGGCACAAAATCAAGGTAAAATATGTCCAAAGCAGCGGAAGTATTCGAAAGGATCTGAATCTGTTGTTACATCTTAAACGCTCAGCTGTTTGGACACTCTGTTCCCTCGCGCATGTTTAATCAGTATATTCTCCAAACTACGCGCCCCACTTACAGATCAAACACATTGGCCCGAATTCACAAAGGAGGTTTGTCGACAAACCGAGGTTTGTCGACAAACCTCCTTTTGTTATTTACAAACCAGGTTTGTAAAAAACGCGTCAAAACGCGTCATATGACGTACATAAACCTCGGTTTATCGACAAACCTCCTTTGTGAATTCGGGCCATAAGGAATGCATCTACATCACTCTTTTTAAATGTTTCAAACAAGTTTATTTCTTCTTTGTATTGGTCACGTAGAGAGTGGACTTTCTACAGCTCATGATCGATGCCAAGAATGGTAAAAGCAAAATGGCGAGTGAAAACGACGAAGACGACATCCATAACAAATACTTCGAAGACGCAGGAGCTGATGAGAAGATTTCGACCAAAACTCAGAAATACATGACAAGGGAGGAACTACTTGCTCAAGTACGAAACTCTTCTTCTTCTTCTTACTTCTCCTTCTTGTTCTTCCTCTATTTCTTCGTTTACTTCTTCTTCTTCTTCTTCCTCATCTTCTTCTACAGTCTTCTCCTTCTTCAACTACATATGATCATAAACATTATCAAATTATTTATTAGTTATTATTGCTATTATTATTATTATCGTTATCATTATTATCGTGATTATTGTTATTATTATTGGATAATCATTTAATTGGATGAATTGAATGAAAATTAAATAACTGTGTATCTAATAAAAAATATGAGTCGGTCTAATTCCTGATACTTTTTTTTTAAATGCGTCTAAACTGAATCTCTAAGAAATAGTAAAATATTCATGAATATTACTTTTTTAAAGGCTATGATATTCCTGTCGGCTGGCTACGAGACCACTGCAGCCTTACTGACCTACGCATCCTACCTCCTGGCCTCGAACCCCGATTGCCAAGACAAACTCATCGCCGAGATCGACGACATCGCACCAAAACGCGACGACGTCGGCTATACAACGATCTCCAAGATGCCCTACTTGGACCAAGTCGTATGTGAGGTGCTCAGGATATATCCACCGGGGGTTTTGTAAGTCATTAGATCAAGTGATTTTGAACACGACTGCAAAGACTTTGGACAAATCAACGCAAGGGAAATTTTAAAACCCCTATCGTGTATCCTTTAGAAATCATTTGCGGATTACGTAATAGTTTATAGTAATGTGCGCACATGGCGATGCACAAGTTGTGAAATTTAAGCGTTATCAATGTCCTAGCTAGTATTCAAATTAATTATGCAAGGAAACCCGTTTACTTTCTAGACTTCACTGTCAGATCCTCTGGACGGCCATGCATTATGGCTCAGGGCATGGGCACACAGAGGATTTTTTTTATGTTGGGAACCGGGATAAAATGCAATAATTGAAAATGAATTGCATTTTCTGTTTTTTATTTCATTTATGGAAACTGCCCCCTACCCTAGCCCCCGCTGCGTACAGTCATGGTTCAGTGACAAAGCAATGGCCTCGTAACTGTGTGGCCCCAGGATCCAAACCGTGACGATGTGCTATAATAGTGCCCTTTTGTGGGGCCGCATCGTAACTGTCATTTATGACTTAAGGGCGTAGGTCCCCTATTTGATAAGCATAGAAGCATACACATGCTTTAGCAGTCACGCAAAACACACATTTGCACATTATTATTCAATAAAATCTGAGAATGTATACTTTTATCTAGATCTATTATTTTTTAATTATTTTTAAAATGATTCCATGAATTGGGGTAAAACAAAAATATTCCACCTATATGAGCGACAGTGTATATAAGCGAGTGCGCTTGCTTAATTCGATACGACAAGTAACGGTCGTTGTTTTCCCGCAAAAAGACATTTTCAAACCCTTCTGTTTTTAGAGAAATTCTGAATTAGTATTATCTTTCAAATGCCATTGAAATTTAACATTTTCATTGGCTGATATTTGCAGTGCCTTTGATCTCATTTAAGATCAAACCTGTGTTATTTTCTTTTTCGACTCAAAAAGTAAGCATTCTAACAATTTCGTTCTTTCTTATGTTTTCATTTCTTGCTCTCACTGTTTGTTGTTATGGTCTTTTATTATCTCCCACTATTCTTTACACCGCAGAAGTGATCGGGAATGCGGAGAGACGTGTACTTACAAGGGTTATAAGATTGAGAAGGGTACGCCGATCTGGATACCAACCTTCACCATTCAACGTGATGCGACCCACTGGCCTGATCCCCTTAAGTTTGATCCTGACAGGTAGGTGGGGCGTAGAGGGCAGTCCAACGTTTGTAATGATTTCATGGTTGTGAAAGCAGAGAAATATTAAGAGAAACGGAGTAGCGGAAGTTTGAAATAAATTGGTTTAGTAGTAAAGTAAAAGATGTTCAAAACCATGCGAATCTCAACTTGGCAATTTGGTCAGTGGACCATGACAAGTTAATTTAATCAAATTTCTATACAAGTCATGTGTGTTTATGGTACTCTCTCTTTATGTATGTCCCTCTTTCTCTTTTATTTTCAATATAATATCCCCTCTATCTCTATTCCTCTTTGCTATTTTTCTCCTTTCCTATCTCTCTCTCTGTCCATTACTCTCTCCCTCTCCTCCCCTCTCACTCCCTCCCCTCCCTACTTGCATCAATCCCTCCCGACCCCTGCCCAGATTCACGAAGGAGAATCGCGAGGGTCGTAACCCGTTCACCTGGTTGCCTTTCGGTGCGGGACCACGTATCTGTATCGGTATGAGGTTCGCTCTCATGGAGGCCAAGATGGCGCTTGTCCGATCCCTGCAAGTAGTTCGCTTCGAGATTTCGCCTTTGACCAAGGTACGTTATGTTTTGAATCATACATAGATTAGCAATTTAGGAAGTTTGGCTACATCTGGTATTATATATTACCTCTTTCAATACTATGAATACCCTAAATACATAGGTTAAAGAAACGATGTGCCCCTTCAATTTTTTTTGTTCAGGTGTAACTGTCAGGCATACAATCTGCGCATGAGCAAATATAGGTCACTTGTACAAAATTGTAAAACCCACTGAGACTTGAATTGGATACATGCTCATGAAAGTTATGCAATCATTATTAATGCATGCACCTGTGATACATTATATTGAACGCAGGTGGAAGTATTCCTTTCAAGAGGAAAAACAAAGAAGAGTCCATGACTTTAGCTGTGATTATTCCAAAAGGCACAACGTAGGATTTTTCTATGTTTAAAAGATCTGTGGATATTTGGGTCATCTGAACCATGTGCTAACTACAAACTGATCTATGCCAGTAATTTGTTTGAACTGCACATGTGCCAGAGACCCCAGGGTTCATAAACCTTAACCCGGATTTTGTGAATGATGCTTGTCGCCCTCTTTAGGGTCTAATCTTCCTAAGCACAGATTATAAATTGACACTTTACTACAATTCCTAAAGTCTTGAGCAGAGCCTAGATATGTCCATCTCTTGCTATGTGCAGCTAAAGTACAGAGCCTATTGTGGTCTCAAAGAGCAGACACCGTTACGCACAGCGACTATGTGTGCCTGCAAACTAGCCCTGATGCCCCCCTTGAAATACAATTTGCGTGAATGTCTGATTTCAGATCCCACCAGATGTCGGAAACACTTCGCTCCTGTCAAAGAAAAGCAGCTACACCCTCAAGATTGTACAACGTCATTGAGTACAAGCAGCAAAGCCATGCGTGGCGCGGTGCCGGCATACATCATATTTCATAGCTTATCTAGTATTAATTACAGAAATCATTTTAAACATAATATTATAGGTGTCTTTTTGTTTGCTTGCACGCTTCGTTCACTCGCAAAAATGATGAACATATTATGTGGCCGAAAGTGTGTACATGGTACTTGATGAGTTTCAGAGTGTTGTATAATTAATATTCTTTGATGAATTTGCGATTGGGGTGAAGCGAAATGTGTTATTTCTGAAAAAAGGGCCGTGACCGAAAAAAAGGTTGAAAAACGAAATTTGGGTAACAGTTTGCTGTTATATCTTACTATACGACACCAAAACGGCCATTCTAATTATGTCTTGTGCCTTAGGAGGAAGATATGTAAGCCTAATAGAGAGAAAGTTATAGTTTCTTGTAGAAATTAAAACAATTAGGAGGTCCTACTTTCTCTTTTGATCACTGTAGAAGAATATTAAAGTAATATCACAATGCAACTATTTTGTTTTACTCTCTGAATGTGTTTTCTGTCTTGAATAGATGCAGTTTACAAATCATATCCCTTGTAAATATTAACGCTTTTATTCTTTTTATTTTTAATATATTTTTTTTAAATTTCGTAACTCAAGAATGACAAGTAGACAGGTTGAAATGGGCCCCTGTTGTATACTTTAACATGTCACGTTCCCAAGAAAAAATCAAACAGGGAAAAATCAATTAATCACCTCACAAAACTTAATAGTAATTCAGTTGTTAACTGTGATATGATCGCAAAGCCTTTCGAAATCTCAACTCGAGACCGGTAAATTCCATTACCTCATTTGTTTGTCCCAAACGAAACATGTTCGGATTTAGTAATATTTGGAAAGGAATATTGCTTTAGGTTGACATATCGAAAGTCTTTGCAGTCTTTGCAGTGTTTGTAGTTTAGTTTCAAACGTTCATACAATATGTTTCATAGGCTACGCTTTCAATTAGAATAATAATGATACACACTAACCATACGGGTTCATTATCAAAACAATCATGGGTGTCAACTATTTACATACATCTACAGAAGTTTAATTATTGGCAGCTTTTTTTTTTAAATTTCACCTAGCTTCTTTGGGAACTATTTGGGGGATATTGTCTATTGACAGTGTAATTTTGGAATCAATTTCACCCATCTCATGAAGTGCCTCGCACATTATATTTTCTCAATCTCGGTACCTTTTGTACAGTGTTTAAAATCCAATTTGCGCTTTGAAAGAAGACACATTAGTAAATATCATTTCATTGTCAATTTTGATGTTTTAAACCGTGTATATACCAGATTACATTTATGTAATAGCACATGTAATGACCTTGCATGTTAATTGCTATATTGTATAGTCTAATGCCACTGCTCTTTCATGTGATTCTACAGATATAATAAATAAACATAATGTAAAGTAATTATAATAAAAAGACAATCAGGAAAAATAATGAGAACAAAATAATGAAAGACGGACAGAGATAGAAAAAACCTGATAAACGCTAAACAAAGTATAACATGTGTACATTTGCAACAACAGTTTAGTAATTAGCAAGGGAAGCTAGTCCAATAGATTTAGATGACTGGACTGTGGATATACTACTCAAATACGATGGAAATAGGTTATTAAGTTGAAGCCCCCTACATATACCTAACGAAATGTTTGTTTAAAACTATTTGTTTTTGGTCTGGGGAGACTAGACGGCTTCCCCTTGAGCGGTGTGAACTTTGATATGTACTGGTTCTGCGGTAGTCATTAGTCATTTTCAAGATAAAGGTGAGTTCTGGTCATCCGATTGCATTGTGAAAGAAAAGGTGTGGAATGGATCAGACAAAGTTGATCATGTAGCATGTAAGTATTGGTGTGTACTGCAAAGTTCTGGAGTCATCAAAATCATAATAAATTTGGCCCAGTCTTGGAAAAGTAACACGCGCTGTACACAGAAAGATGTATATGGGACAACACAAATGGTGTAGGGGTTACTAGCCCTGCCCAACCTGCAGGCAGGCGCACAGGTGGACTACTCCACCGGTGTTTCCTCTGACTCTTACACGAATAGTGCAGCGGGTTTTTATTTACAAAGGTGGTCAAACTCAAGACTATGTAGAATATGAAAGCAATTTCCAGGAGAATCTTTGTATTTAACCTGTAATAAAGAGGAAACAATATATGAGAAAGCTCACAATTAATTTTTGCAAATTTTAACATAATTCAACGCTCTTTGGGTATTAAGAGGCGATTCATCCCTCTCCCCATTCACTCTCTCGCTTTCTCTCTCTCTCTCTCTCTCTCTCTCTCTCTGTGCCCTCTCTCTTTCTCTCTCTCTCTCCCTCTTCCTCTATCCCTCCCTCTTAACAAAAATAAGACAACTGAGCTTCTAATGAACATACCTTTTTCTAAGGTGCTGCAATCGGACATGGCATGATTTGTAAACAAAAACTAAAATCAGATTTTTTTTTTACTAGTCTAACCTGTCTCGATATTTCTATACCCATCGACGTCACTGACTGGCCGGAGGAGATGTAGGTTGTCAACCCCCTCCCCCTCTCCCTCGTATTTCATCTTTTCTAGCGTTTCCAGGGAACGGAAGACTGAAGAAGGAGAAGCTATACACATGATAGAGGGTGATTGGATCAATAGATTTATTCCATTTATTCCAGTAGGCTACTAGTCTATAGGCTACACATAATTATTATACTGCGTAAATATTCATAATTGAATGACACACGCCTTTAAAACTAAAACAACAACAACAACAACAACTGTTCAATTAAACTACAATTTTGCACAATTATATATATATATATATATGGGTATATATATATATATATATATAAGCAGTGATTCAGTCTATTGACTTTTATACAAAAAGGCATAACATACAATTCTAAAAGTAAAAAAAAATGCGTACACATGTTTATAAACATGATTATAATAATATCATTTCAACATTTCCACTGTAATTTGTACAAAAAAATCGTTACATCGGGGGCAAAGAAAAACAAAACATCTGCTTGCTTGATAAAGATGGGATATTGCACAAATTCTAACTTTTTCACATAAAAGAGAAGAATTTATTGACCGTATTCGATGAGATATTTAAAGGATCACTGAAAATTCATTCTTTAAATAAAAAAAGGTCATGGTGAATTCTGGTTTAGAAGAAAATTAAGTTGGAGCTTTCTATTTTCCTAAACATAAATTTGAAAGGAAAATCAAGTCCTCTGAAATGGAATGCTCTTCAAATTCCCTCACATTACGATGAGTAAAATCTGAGAGGTTTGGACCAAACATTCATGCCACATTTGAGTGTGGAAAAGGCACCTTTCTGTGTGTACATGACCTCCAGCATGTTCGGCAAGATTGAGGCAATTTCTTAGCATTTTGATAATTAAGAAAAGCCCTCAATATACACCTATTCGTGGGAACTATATTTTCAGTCATTCGTTTATTTTATTTCACTGGCAGCAGAAAAATACAACAGAGGAATTCTGAAATGACAAGATACAGCATACAAGAAAATAACATAAACATATTGTATACCGATTCATGTATGCTGGAGTAGGTAGCAGCCAAAACAAAAGGGTGGGGCTCTTCTACTGTTATATATGGCTGAGCCAGAAATTTAAATGTATGAAATATAATTAATTATACATGATATTTAGAAAATAAAACATCGCATTACACAAACTTTACTAATTACAAACACAACTAAACAAACCGATTATGTACAATTATCATTTCATTGCTAAGGATAATCAGTCTTTCATAATAGACCAGTTTACAAACATATTCAAATTGATGTCTTCTTTCATTGGGACCTAGTGACGAGATATTCCATTGGCCTGTTATTAATGAATGAACTACAATACTTGCAATCCAGTGTGCATCCACTACCTGTTACTATTTGGGCAAGTCTCTGGCAATATTTCAGGTTGTCAAGAACAACAACGTTTGTTTAATGAGTATGCATGACATTTGAATATGTTTGTAAACTGGTCGATTGCTTTCAAATATCTTCTGCAATAGCCCAACCGCATGACCATGCTGAACTCGACCTTGTCTTGAATGGAAACTGCAACAAGTTAAGTACGAAAATGCCGTGCAGATACAACATGCATTATATTGCTAGATGACAAAAGACTACATATACATTAATTTTGTGTGTGAAACTGAAAGACATGCTGAAACGAAACTCACTCGAATATACTGAATGATACACACATACGCACACACACACGCCCCCGCATACCCACTCATTCGCACGCACACACACACACCACACACACACACATACATGCACACACATTTATATACAAGAGAAGATGCGTTAAAAGACGGAGAAGATTATTTAGTTCCGACTTAAAGCAGTTTTAAAACGGAATTTATATATATATGAGCGTTTGTGGTATGTAAAGCATGAATATTTTTTCTTGCCTCTTTTCATTAATGATTGTGCCAATGTTATTTATTCATAAAAGATAAATAAAGTTTATAACTTCTCAAAACTATATCGATCAAACTCTATGACTCTTTTGATTGAAGAATACGTTTTTGAGAAAATATGGACTTCATCTATCAATTATAAATATATTGTTACAATCAATTTTCATGAAAAAAGAGAATTAAAGTTAATTCCAACTTTAAAGGCAACAGTATATTTATATTGTGTATAAGCAGAGTTGACTTCATATATATGGATTAATATATATATCGACAGATAGTTTTGATTATCAGAACTGCATATACACTGTACTAGGTTGCAATTGATCTAGCGACTAATGTGATTAGGATAAAGCTCTAAAATATAAAACAATGAAGCATATATATACAATAAAACGTCTGTCACATGAGAAACATTGATACATTGACATTGGCCAAAGAGTAGTATATCTTTGCATTGACAAAGCGATTATCAAATTACCTTTAGCAAGTCTCCTTTCTCCACTCATTTAAAATGCTCATGATAGAGTATTCATGCATCTCTAAAAGTCTTTTTTTGGTAAGTTTAGGTTTTACGCTTTTACAGCTCCAAGAAATTAATCGTGATAAAAATAATAGTGTCGTCCCTCAGTACATACTCTTAATCATTTTTAACTGCATTTTTGTGATTACTTTTTATGCAAAATGTGTCTTTGTTACGACTTATGGGAGAGTAACAACGATTCCTCATGCAAAGCCGAGATATGTACTTGCGAATAAAACCAACAATATACTGTCGCTAACATCCATGATTCGGCTGTTGTACTCATTTCTTCTAGAATAAACTGAAGAAGCGATTTGGCACGGAAGCGATTTTGGTGGATCCATTGCCTCGCCTCTTGTTATCTCTCACGATCAGATTCTCGTCTGCACACTCCAACATGGTCTCAAGCATTTCGAGGAGCTTCAGACGTCTTTCAAAGCAAGGTTCCGTAGGTTTCTCCGTGAAATTCTCGATGAAGTAGATCTTTTGATCCAGGGCTCCCATGCCGGTGGCTTGGGCTTTGATGGTGTCCAGCCGTTCCCCGACGCTAGCGCGATGGGTGAACACTATGGCTGGGTGAGAGCCTATATGCAAACGAACCATTTGCGAAGCAATAATAAGAATTTTGATATCAACAATACTCTTATTTGACCATGAGAATCTTTGTCAGCAGCATTGCTGTCCTTCCTGAAGGCCTTGTAATCATTATTACCATAGCAATTGCCTATTTATATCTGGGTGAGGAGTGGCTAATGCGGATTCATGTCTTGCCGAATTAAGGACCTAAGTGCTGGGCTGGGATTCGAACCCTCAACTATAGGCATGGAAGTCAAGTAAATAAACCACGACACCTCAAAAATAAGAGGAGTTTAATACGGAATTATGTTTATTAGCTAATTAACACTAACAAACTCTAACCAATTTAAAGTCAGTTCAAGTAGGGAAGTCGTAAAGCTAAAAAAAAAAAGAGGCATGCACATAGAGAAAATACAGAATCAAGCTAATTTCGGAATTTAATAAGAATGTAGAAACCACATAAATACCAAATTCGTCACGAATCGCCTTTACAAAGTCTGGCAGAAACTTGTCCAGAGCGTTAACCGGCTGCCTGGCACTGCAAGATCAGGTTAAAAAGTTGATGATCATGATGATTAAAAAGACTTCACACATACAAGACTTGGTAGGATTGGAGTACATAAAAAAAAAGGAAAAAAAAGAAATGATATTCAATTCTCAAGAAATTTGCTTGAGGATGTCATTTTCTTGTTGATCGTGTCATCTTAACGTGCTATGTTGAACTAAGTTTCCGTTATCAATGCTACACATGTTACATGTAACATGATCAATGATACTTTGCATAGGCGCACGGGCTACATGAGGTGGTCTGTGGATCCGCATGGCGCAGTTCACAGCCATACAGAACAGAAAGATATATGGCTCCGTATTTCATTCTATTTATATTTCGGAATTATTTCATACACACAACCCAACCTGATATGTATCAGTCTTTTTTTACTACGTATCTCGGAATAGTCTTGGATAGTTTTCTTAATTTCCAGTACGAATAAGGTTATGAGAAGCTACTTACTCGAAAACCAGGATAGCAAAATCGACGGTTCCTTCCAAACGATTGCTTTGACCGCCTGAAAAAGAAGTAGAACAAAGTACACACGTTGATGGATTGTATTGTACAACTACCTCCAGATTGTATTTGTCCGGATACATATCAGTGTACGGACCGTTAGTGTTACCATCAGAAAGACGTGTTTAAGTTTCGGACCTGGGTCCTATCAGAGTCAATTTGTAGGCGAGTACAGAGAGGCTGACCGAACTATATGGACATTACTGCTAGACCAACTCACAACTCATTTTATGAGAGAGGTTTGGCGCCTAAAAAAAAGATCTATGGAATGGATAGTGCGGCCCGTCTCGAACGCTCGGCGGTAAGCTATTTAAAGTTCTAATTTACAATCTGATCTGACGAGCTCGATCGATTGTTACACCAGCCATACAAGCGGATCCTAAATTAGACAGTTATAACACTACTGATTCCACTATTATAGTGAATCATCACTTAAGCACAATACCATGTAAAAACAGTGTAGGCGTATCAAGACCATAACAAGGAGCCGCTTTATAGAACCAGCTTCTCCTTCTTCTTTTACTCCTCCTTCTTCTTCTCATCTTCTTTTACTTCTCCACTTATCCTTCTGTTATTATTCCCCTCGTTCTTATTTCTCTACTATACTTCTTCGCGGTTTCGCCTTCAGTTTAAGTACATCGACTGCCTACCCAGCATGTAATAACACTTTTGCAGTGTGAACTCAGGTCCAGGGGTCGTTGGTTGAGGACGTTCCGCAGTGATGTTTATGCGCACCTTAGCTGCTCATGGTCAGCTGGTTATGTATTCAGATCACCATGCACGAACATTACCGCGGAACGTCCTTAAAGCTTCGAAGTTTCAAACTAGGACGGTTCCTAGCGAACACGTAAGTACTCACGAATCTGGTCCATAATGTCTGTGATGCAGGAGACATCTAGATCCTTCATTCCCCTGTTATCAACTACGGATATATGTTTGGTGAGGCGAAACGGCTTTGGGATAACGGTTACGCCCCCTATGGAGTTGGATCCGGCCACTTCGACGGTGATGAATTCACCTTAAAGTTTACCAATCACACACACAAAAACAAGAGTAGTTCCATGTCGATGATGTCGTAATACTATTATTCAAAATGTGAGCGTCAAATGTTACTCCTGTAATGAGAATTTCCTATTTAAAGTGTACCAATCACCAAATATGAATTGGTTTCGTTTATTAGTACAGTCAAACCTGCTTTAGTGACCACCTGTCTACAAAGACCACATTTTTTTTTCCCTCGAAAATGGTTTCTCACTGAAACATGTGCTAAAAGAACCTGTACATAAAGGCCAATTGCCTATGAAGACCACTTTTCTTGTCTCCCTTGGGTGGTCTTTATAGACAAGTTGCACTGTAGTTGCATGTCGTAATACTATCATTCAAAATATGACGTCAAATTTGACTCATGCGGACAAGATTCTACACGCTAGTTAAAATACTCCCTCAATAAAAGAGTCATAGAGATTGATCAATAAAGTTCTGAGGAGAAGACAAGGAAAAACAACTCGATTTATCAAGAGTATATAATATTATCCCTATTATTTTACGAAAAGAGGAGGAGAAGAATTATTCCAGCATTTGGGCGACCGTGAGGGTAGGCCAATTTCTTACCTGTGAGAGAATAAAAGAGGGATCGTACTAGGGAGGACTTCCCAGCATTCGACACACCGAACACACCCAATCGGGTCCTCTTCGGCAACTTTCGGCCTTCCTGTTCCTCCAGCCTAGAAAAAGACCCCGGTTTGTAGTCTTTGATTTTCTCGGCTAACTCTTCGAATTCGACTAGTGGGGCAAAACGAAAGTAAGAACTCTTTAAAAATGGCTCAATATGAATGCAAAATATGTGTCCGCTCAACTTAATTCTTGTCCAGATATGAAGAACAACTGCCGTGATCTTTTTTTGTGGATAATGAATGGAAAATGCGCGGAACAGAGATCCTGCACGTACTCACTGAGCTATGTATTATAAGATATAGAAATGCACAGCGTATTGCATTTACGTCACCATATCAAAATAAAACCGCTCTGTTCACCATCCCACGTCTAAACGATGCTTCATTGGTAATTCCATGCCCAACTTATAAGATATATTTTGTGTCATCACAATCACATTCAACTATGATACATAAATCTGGAATACGAATTATCCAAATAATTTGGGTCTACAACTGCCCCCAAAGTTTGTAGGGGACAAACATGATCAGCTCCTATTAAAATCCTACGATGAAAAATATTATTTGCTTCGATTTTGTAACTGTTATAATAATTAGAGAATCACATTCAGACGTGATCTCATTATAGGCTTTCAAATTTTATCTTATAACGGAACGCCCTTTTTCATTAATGATTTTGTTTATTGTCATATTCTTACATTGTAATGGCGACAGTGGCTCCCTTTCAGGAACGTTCATCTCTGCCTCTTGCTTCGCCTCCTTCTTCTCCTGCTCCTTCTTTCCTGTATGACGTCATAAATGAAAGATCATGTTGTAAATCACAGCTGTGTATTTTAGCTTTGATCACATTTGTCGTACCTTATTTAAGTACATGTACATATCTTCTGTTTAAAATGTTATAAACTAAAATAATAATGATTTAATGCTTCTTTTTTCTCATCCTCCTCTTCCTTCTCTCCTCCTTCTTCCCCCATTTCTTCTTCCTCTTCCTCTCCTTCTATTTTGTTCTCCTTTTTTCTCCTCCTTTTGATCAAATTCATTTGTAGGTCGAAGTACTAAGCATCACCTGGACAAAATATATAAATTGTATAGAAAAGATTTTGTTCGGAATTCAACGATGCATGCATGTATAACTTGAGAGAATGGGTGAACCCCTTTCTAACCCTTCTATAAATTATGTCATAATAGCTTAGATCTAGACTGCGTGTGACTCAAATGGAAGTCAAATTTCTATATTGCTTGGACAAAATAATATTTAAGTCTGCATCATTAAATCTTTAATAATTCGTGTAATTCGTGTTAATAAAATCTGAACTTACTTCTCCAACGTAAATAGAGGATGACAAGGACAATGATTGCTATGATGAAGAGAACAAAAAATATGGCAATTCCAGCTTTCCCTCCGCTTGAAAGACCTTCCTCAGCAGGTAAAATAAGAATACATTGAGAAGATAACATTTATAAATCTGAATGATAGCACTAATGCTGAAAATAATAATAACAGTATATAATAGTAATAAATAATACAAACGTAAATTACAATAATGATGATGATATTAATTATAATGATAATAATAATTATAGTAAGGATGATGATGATAATAATAATAAGAAGAAGAAGAAGAAGAAGAAGAAGAAAAAGAAGAAGAAGAAGAAGAAGCGTAATAGGAAGTAAAGAAGAAAAACAAAAAAGAAGAAGAGAAGAAGAAAACGGATATTAAATATAGAAGAGGAAGAAAAATTACGATATTACTAATAATTATTTCGTAATAGCACCTTACCAGTAATAACGTAACCGACCAAAGGAATTCCAGTATTATTGACCCAGTCAATGGATTCTAATACGATTCTGCAGATTAAAGAGCACACCCCCCCCCCCCATTTCATTGGGAGTAAGCATTCCAGCCAATCGTTTTTTGTATGTTCGTTCAGACGGTAAATTGTTCCTCGATAACTATTTTATTGAAAGACCGAATACACTGAAAATGGATCAGCTTTTGAACTCCAATAATGTACAAACACGTTTAAACTTAGTACAATTCTGTCGAAAAATAACGTCTCGTTTTCATTAATTTAAGTATCTGCACATAACATGTTATGAGTTCAATATTATCTTTATGTTTCTCCTTTTTGTCTTATATCAAGTTATTAAATTAATATTAAGAATATTTTCAGTAATTCATCAATTCAAATAAAAATTTACTAGTGCAAGTAACCCTTTTGTTAAATTGCTTCCATTAATTTTGTCATTAATTATCGTTGTAATTATCTTTCTCATTTTTTGATTTTATTTATTATTGGTATCATTACTATTATTATTATTAAAAGGGTAAGCTAAGCTATTTGCAAAGAAAAGGAGTCATTACTTTAATATTCAAAGGTGGTTGAGGTGGAATAAGGAAATTGGCGGCCCATTACATTACTGAAATTCTCTGTACGGCCATGCATTATGGTTCAAGGCATCGCCACACAGAGGAATTTGTCCTGTTGGGGACCGGGGTAAAAAGCAATGAATTATTGATAATTTATTGCATTTTCTTTGTTTTTTGTATTTGTGGGGGCTGCCCCCTACCCTAGTCCCCGCTGCGTACAGTAATGATTCAGTGGCAAAACAATGGCCTCATATCTGTGAGACCCCAGGATCAAAACCGTGTACATGTGCTATATAAGTGCCCTTTTGTGAGCCTGCATTAATCCTCATTACTGTCAGTTATGACTTAAGGACGTAGGTCCCCTAGTTCCTAAGCATAGTAGCACACGCATGATTTAGCAGTTACGCAAAACAAAAACTCGCAAATTATTATTCAATAAAATCTGAGAATGTATACTATTATCTAGATCTATTAGGAATAAATAATTTTCACAATCATTCCATAAATTGGGGTTTAAAAAAAATATTCCACCTTTATGAAATTTAGATCCACAGCTATTGTAACTAATGATATAACAATGGTTGAGGGTGAGATTTCAGTAAGACATATGACAGTTAAACTAATGTATCATTAGTTGATTAAAACAAAAATCGAAGAATCTAAGCTTAGTACTTTAGGAATTGAATGTATACAACTTTACATGCATGGTAAAATGTTTGGATGTTAAAGTTAAAAGGTATAAAAGACGGTTTACTGATCAATTTCAATTTAAAATTCATGTACAATGTTTTGGCAATACCAAATAATTTGTTTAAATGGAAAGTAAATGCCACTGAGCAATGTTATTATTGTAATCAGCCAGGTGATTGTATGCAATGTTCTTTTCTTGTAACGAAGTCATGAAAAGAAGTTAATAAACATGTCATTTATTGTTTTGTATTGAATTTAATTCAAAGAAGGAAAATGATGTTGATATTATTTGAATTATGCACCTTTCATTATTCACCAAAGCTTTGTTGGAAAAGAATTTAAAAAGAAAAGAACAAAAACAGAGACTTCTTCATATTTTGTTTTACCTATTGAATTATCGTTTACAGATAGAACAAAATATTAAAAAACCATGTACATGTATATCCCTCCAGAAATGGAGGCAAATGCTAAAAATGCGAAGATGTATATATTATTATGAGGAAATAAAGAAGACCAGAAAATGTTATTTTACCCCTCCCCCCCCCCCCCCCAACAATTTTTAAATTTTTTTTTATCGTAATAATAATTATTTTTATTTCTTATTATCATCATCATAAATGTTCTCATTATCGTCGATAGTGATATTGTATTGATTACCATTAATTCGATTTGAATTGTATACTGTATACAGTGTTAAATTGACAAATTCGAACTGATTGTAAACTTCTCCAATATCCCCATGTGGGTGACATGAGAATAAATTGTCATCGTCATTGTCATTGTTATAAGATACATAACTATGAAGCATATTCGCTTTACGTCATCATTAACGCGCAACAACAAGAAAAACGCCGCGGTTTACCGCTTCATTATTATGTGAAAGAGGCTTCAGATTAATTGACATACCTGATGGATATTTAACAGTCACCACCAATGCTGACGTCCCCTTGACACTCTCACCAGTGGCTTTGCAAACAAAGGAATCTCCATTCTCAATCTCTGTTCTGGATATCTACATGATGGTAACACCATTAAAACAAAGGTAAAACAAAAGTGTGATCAATTGACATTTCGTCATAACACGAGCACTTTGAATACGGTAATTTTTTAAAGATTACCTTAAGTGCACTACATAAGTAGAAGTATTAGTATTAGTAGTAGTAGTAGTAGTAGTAGTATAATTATAGTAGTAGGAGCAGTACTAGAAGAAGTGGTAGTAGTAGTATATTAGTAGTATAGTAGTAGCAGCAGCAGTAGTAGTAGCAGTAGTAGTAGTAGAAGTAGTAGTAGTAGTAGTAGTAGTAGTAGTAGTGGTGGTAGTGGTGGTAGTAGCAGTAGTAGTAGTAGTAGTAGTAGTAGTAGTAGTAGTAGTAATAGTAGTAGTGGTGGTAGTAGTATTATTGTCATCATCTTAATCATGATTACCAACTACTATAATATTCACTTACCCTGAGTTCGCTGGCAGTATCAAATAGTCCATCCTCATCAGGATCTGTGTCTGTTGTAGGTGGTGTTCTCTCCTTACCATCTACAGTAGACCAGGAGAGAGAAACTGCCGGTCTGACTTGGTCCACCCTGCACCTCAACACGAAGTTTTCAGTGACCCCTTGTACTTCATAGACGCACTTTCCAGGCTCGGTCTCCTTGCAGCCACTCACGACCGGGTGAAGTGGTTTCGCGAAGGCTGGTTATGGAAATGAAATTTTGAAGAAGAAAAAATTATTAACCAGGGCCCCCGTTTCACATATGATAGCAAATTTTAAAATTCTACAACAAATCTGGTAATTTAGCCCACCAAAGTCATTTGAACAACAAATTATAACCAGGACGTTAAATGCGCCTGTATGGCACACAACCTCGAGTGAGGAGCACCCCCCCCCCCCCCCCCAACGACTCGATTATTATAACCTAACTGATGTGACTTTGCTAGGGTGCACCGTTATAGATATCTTTGAATTAGTTGAATTTTTCCCCGAAATTAAAAATTATGTAATACAGATAATATGCCTTAGTCATCATGATGATTCTTAAGAAGGTGGGAATTCCCAAAGTATAATGTGTTGTCGATAGGGGAAACAGATTTATCAGGCAGGACACTAAGATAAGTTTAACCAATGATGTCCTTTAGGGCATTCAAATGTTAGGTCGAATAAATGCACAAACAACAATAGATTTTCGAAAGATTCAAGACTTCGACCAAAATTGTGTTTCACTTTGAAGAACGTGAAGTAAAAAGAAGTTAACCTAATCATAACTTATTTGCCAAGCTTGTTCTGCATTGCTTGAATTTCAGGAAATAATAATAATAAAGTTTGCATTTTGAAATATGAAGGAATGTAATTGAAAGTTGAAGAATATTATCCGGCAAATAAAAACAGAATGTTATTTATCCCCTTACCCCCCCCCCCCCCCCTCCCCCCTCTCTCTGTTTTGCCTCCCCCTCTCTCTATCCATCCGTCTCTCCCAGCCCCTTTCTAGTTTTTTTTCTCTCTCTCTCTCTATCTCTCTCTTTCTCTATCGCCCCCGCCCCCGGGCAGCAACGCAAAACAAAAGTCTTATTCATATTGCACATTTTTAACTTACCTTTTATAATCAGATCTGTATAGTTGTTTCCTTTTGTATCAATCGACCTTTCTCTCTCTCTCTCTCTCTCTCTCTCTCTCTCTCTCCCTCTCTATCCCTGTGGGGGGGGGGGTAGGTATAAGTCTCATTCTTGTTGCATATATTTAGCTTACCTATAACCATCAGATCTGTATAGTTCTTTCCTGTAGGAGCATTAGGCACAGAGACCTCACATGAATACGTCGTCTCATCCTCAATTTGAACATCTGATATCACCATGGAATAATCAGAGGTAATATTGTACCTCGTGTTGTTCGAGAACCACTGACCATTAAAGTACCGCACCACGATCTCCGCCTGGTCATCAAGGACACCTGTCCGATCGTCTTTGCGCCAGTAGACGGCCTCTGGTAACCCGTCGATCTGGCACGGAAGGGTAATATTGCCACCCCTGTAAGCTGTAGCATTGGGGTTCGTGATTACCTCGAGGTCTGAGAATAATATGTTAATAATACAGATTGTTTTGTTAATGAGGTTCATTGTGCAAGAGAAGTTTTAGTATTATTTATAAAAGCATGATTAGACCTACACACGGTGAAAAAGACGTTTATCAAACAAAATCACATTTGATTGGATTTTGATTAGTTTGATTTTATTTCTACATTTTTCGACATAATAAAAAAGATATATACAAACTAGGTACATATATATGATTAACGAAAGTGAAAATACATACATGTATTTAATCTTATCATAATTATAAAAAGAAAAACAATTGTACCTATTAAAAAACATAGTTGACAAATGCAGGCGACCGCCATCTTAAAGGTAAAGACCAGTTCTGGTCATGCGATTGCATTGTGAAAGAAAGGTTGTGGAATCTATCAGAAAAGGTTGATCATCTAGCATATAAGTATTGGTGTGTACTGCAAGGTTCTTGAATCATCGAAATGATAAGAAATTTGACCCAGTCTTGGTAAAGTTACCAGCACTGTGCAGCAAGATGTACATGGGACTACGCGGCACGTGCGCGATATCTATCCGGTCCTGATAGATATAATAATTTACCAAATATATCAATTAGTAGGCGGTTTCCCGGCAAAATTTGTATCATCACGTATTAGTCAAAACAATTCTTTCACATGATTGGTAATAAGAGCTTCCATTACATTTTTTGAGAGGGAGGGCGTATCCAAAACTGGTATTTACCTTTAAGCTAAGGATCGAAGGTCATGGCGGCCTAAAAAAAGAACCTATATGGGCGACCAAAGTTATAACATATTTAATTAGAAATAAATTAATCATAACAGCCACATAATAATTTGTGTCTTTAATAGGTTTTTACGTCACCTATTGAAATGTGCGAACGCGATAATGACGTCTTATATAATCTGAACATGATTTCTGATAGCAATACTAAAGAGCATTGACATTACCCTTAAAGAGATGATTTAGTTCAGGAAAAGGTACACAAATATGTGCTAGCTCTTCTTAAATTATTTTTGTTTTTTTGGAAGAATATCATTTAATAAAAATGGCACTTTAAATGCCCTCATACCAGAAATGTGGCAAGAGATGGCTGAAGTATGTGGACCAACTTTCCTGCCATAATGTCTCTGTAGCCCCATATACACATTTTTGTGTGTCGTTCATGTGATTTTCAGCAAGACCACGTCAAATGTATAATCATGTTAATGATTCCATAAACTCACAGAATTACACCAATACTTAAGTTTACCTCCATAATCAACATTTCTCATCGCTTCTATTTCCAGACAGTTTTCTTTTTTACAATGTAATAGCACAAGTAGAACTTAACGTTATTTTAAAGTTTATTTCATGAAAGGCTTTGCGACAATATATCAATATGTTAAGATCAGTATAGGCAGCAGCAGGTTCCGCAGTAACAATGATTGATTTTTGTTTAAATGTAATTACGTATCAACAGATGTCCTTTTGTTCCCCCGCTGAACTTGCATAATATATTAGGGTGATATTTCCAGGAGAATGGAAAGACATCGACCCGCCCCTAAAGTCTGCAAAGGTGGGTGGTGATCTAAGGTTCTGAGAAACATCTTTGCAGTAAAAACTGAATTATACTCTCCAGGAGAAATATGTAATGTTATTTTATACGGCAAAAATACATAACTATTTTAACTTACACTTTGACAGAATAGAATATCTTATACATATAGTAAGAATAATATTCCAATTATAATATGAATTGTCAAATGTAAATTAGTTTCCAATCACCTTACATCTAATCAACTTTAAACTTAATTATATACCTCACTTAAGAAATCCAGCCATCTGATTGGTCGAAATTGCATTCATAAACTTTAACTATTCCTGTAAAATTCCTGGTAAAATTCCAAACCCATGTAATAGTTTTAAAAAATAGTTCTAAAAAATAGTTCTAAAATCCCAGTAACCATGGTTACCCATAGGTTTACATGTTAAAAAATGATTTGAGCGATCGCGGATACCGTACGTGTGCGAAGAATTGGTCGGCATTCTTAGTACGGCAATATATCTCGATTTAAACAAGGCAAAAATGGCTGTAGAAACTCTCCCAAGATTTCAACTTCTGGATGAGGATCAAATGCGAGACATGCTGACAGCAAGAACACCAAAAAGGGTACGTGAAATCTTCCATAATTTTTTTTCAGTAGGCCTAGATCTAGATTCTATTACACGACAACCAGATGCTGGTGATTGTAGTGATTTGTACGTCACGGACAGATGCAGATCCTTCCCGTAGAGATTACACACCCCTATGCATTTCCATTGGCCATTGCGCACTCGATCATGCTAGATTGGTCGATGTTTTAATTACCAGAGATTCAAACTAATATTGCTCGTGATCATGAAGGTGATACTCAATAAGTGAGGTGTCATATGAAAGCGCAGGTTTTTCTCCATATTCCCCCACAGGGCCGGCCGACCCCTAAAATTGCAAAAATATCTTGCTTAGACTAGAATCTAGATCTAGTCTACTCTCAAAGAAACACTCATAAAAAACAACCGTGCAGATAAGCTAGATAAAGGCCAAGGTGGTGTCATAAGTTGACTCTTTTTTTTCGGCATATAATATTCGAGAAAAAGTTGTTTTTTTACGCTCTCGGGAAGGTTACAATTGGGCTATTGCCCTCGGCACGCCTCGGGCAATAGCACAATTCTAACCTTCCCTTGAGCGTATAAAAACAACTATTTCTCTCAAAGCAGTCATTAATACTATACTAGTACACGCAACTCTTCCGATTGGTCCGATTACAAGTTCTCTAAATAATTACCAAAGTAGTATTGCGATTGGTAGATAAAAAAGACGGGATATAAGGTCCCTTCCCCCTGCCTATCTGTCTTTATCTATCAGCTCTTCCCCCTCCTACCCTTCATCTCCCTCTCTCTCTCTTTTTCTGTCAGTCCGTCTGTCTCTTTCTCTTTCGCTCTTTCTCTCCCCTTCTCCTTCGTTGTCTGTCTCTCCCCTCTCCTTTGTCTGTCTATCTCTCCCCCTCTCCTTTCTATCTGTCTGTCTGTCTTTCTTTATTTCTCTTTCTCTCTCTCCCCTAGCTTCCCATTCTCTCTCTCTCTCCCTTTCTCTCCCTCCCCCTCTCTCTCCCTCTCTCTCCCTCCCTCTCTATCTCTCTCTCTCTATCCTCCTCTCTCTCTCTCTCTCTAGCACGTCATTGTCCTCCTCTCTCTCTCCCTCTCTCTCTCTCTCCCTCTCTATCTCTTTCTCTCTATCCTCCTCTCTCTCTCTCTCTCTCTCTAGCACGTCATTGTCCTCCTCTCTCTCTCTCTCTCTCTCTCTAGCACGTCATTATCCCTTAACAATGAAAATGACATGTATATATCACTTCCTGCTTTCATTTCCGACAATAATAAAACTGTATTCAACCATTAAAGGGCGATCCAACTCCTGAAAAAAGTTGGAAATAAATAGGGAATTTTTTTAAATGAATGTTTGAAATATAAGATCACGAAGTCTACGGGAATATCAAATTGCTAGTTTAGTCAGTGCATTGTGATGTCGTCGCGGATAACTCTCCCGTGTGTCATGTACATAACATCATTAATTTCTGTTTTTCTCCTAAGTGCCTTCTTCATTGGGGCACTTCTCAAAATATACTATGGAAAGCATATTATTATCGGTCCACTAAAGATACAAGATCCCCTGAGTCATAGATTTGTGCATTTTTGAAGAAATTAGTCATAATTATGTTCTGGACCAAATGGGAAAGTTGTCCGCCATTACATCACAGTGACATAGCCTATTTGATGATCCCATACGTATAGTAATTACAACTGTCAAAAGTTCATAACTTTCTCATTTTTGACTGGTTTCATTCAGATTTTCTCTGAAGTTTCTGCCTTCCTGTATATATAGTAGCTCGCCATCAAGGTTTGTTAATTGCAATGTAATATCTTACGCAAAGTGTCGTACCTCACATAGTTTGTATTAATACAAAGAGTAGTTTCTATATGATTCATGGTAGCTATGAGTTTTTTAACTATCGTTACTTCTAAAGCGTTTATAAGACGTACAGTCTATACGATCGAGGCTACAAACTTCAGTACATATACGGAAACTATGATCCTTCCGATCGAGTACCGTTAGTGCTAAAGTTCATTCAGCCATTTCAATGGAAACGAAAAATGACTAAATCAACAATATCGGAAATATTGTGTATGTGTACATGAAACCTCATTCTATTTAACATTCGGCACATCTCGTCCATGCTGCTTTTCAATAAGAATGTGCATGATCTATTGTGAATGGTATTCCAGCCTTTGGGCCTCTGTCATTCTGTTATTCCTCCATGAACTACATAAAGGATTATTTAGACAAATAGACAACAATAGTTTAATTAGTGATGACTCATACTTCATGATTGTACCCAACAATTGCAATTCAATGTACAAGTAATTGCAAATTATGAAAGTGAATTATAACGGACATACGAACAAATAAATATTACCATGGAAATGTTTTTGTTTTATCTGTACTTTAACGACATCATATTATCTCCATAGGCCGTAATGCATCCGGTTGAAGAAATAAGCGTATAAAGCCAGGGAAGGGCATTTTTTTTTATTTACGCGCATTCTAATCATTATCATTATCATTATCATCATAATTTTCTCACTATTGTCGATAGTGTTATTTTGTATGGATTAACATAAATTATATTTGTATTGTATATTTCACAGTGTTAAATTGACAAATTCAAACTGATTGTAAACTTCTCCAATACCCAAATGTGGGTGACATTGTCATTGTCATACAGCGTGTTTCTATTAGTTATACTGAATTTATCCAGTTGAAGAAATAAGCGTATAATGCCAGGGAAGGGCAGTATCTATCTACAAAGACGTTTAAACTTAGTAAAATTCTGTCGAAAAATAATGCTTCTTTTTCATTTATTTAAGTATGTGCAAAAAACATGTTATGAGTTCAATATAAACTTCATGTTTCTCTTTTTTTCAGTAATTCATTAATTCAGATATCAATTTACTGGTGCCAGTCATTTTTTTTTCTCAATTGCTTTCATTAATTTCGTCATTAATTATCGTTTTAATTAATATTATCGTTTTGATTTTGATTATTATTATTATCATCATACTTTTTCTCACTATTGTCGATATTGTTATTTTGTATGGATTAACATTGATTCTATTTGTATTGTATATTTCACAGTGTTAATGAGAATAAATTGTCATTGTCATTGTCATTGTCATTGCGCATTATCCGGATAAATACATTACGCGGGTTAACAGGCCGTGAATAAAAGTTCATCGAACTCTGGCTGAGGTCACCGCAAAGTATTGTGGGACTGCTAGGTCAACCTGGGATTGTAGTGTCGCGTGCGTAGGGGTTAAATATTCCGATCACGTGATAACTCCGATTTCCGGTTTCTCCCCGGTATGTGCACTCAATCGGAACGGGGTGTGTTTCTACTTACGTTATCTGATTATATTAGCTTCCCCTGCATTATCCTTCTAAAAGAAGGATACTTTTGCGGATGAACGCGTCACAGCTCTCCCGGCCATTATCCGGATAATGCCGGAGAAAGTCAGTTTCTATTAGGAAAAATGTGTGCCTTATCGGTCATTAGCCGGATAATGGCTTTAGATAGAAACACGCCGATTGTCATGATACAGTGACTTGCTTGAATGAAATAGAACATCTCATAAAATAACATTCAGTTAGCTTTCAATTCCAAAGTCATGTTCAATTCAATTCAATTCAATAATGGTTTTATTAAAAAACAATGCCTCGCAGCCAAAATGCTGAATTGTGCATGTTAAATTGTATACATGGGCTTCATTACATAACATTATATTTCATTTGTTACAATCATTCATTTAAACAGTATTGGTAACATTTAACAGAATTCATGTGTAGCATTTACAATCAATTAAAAGTCAGCAAAATGTTGCTCTATGTTGCCAGTTCATCAACAGTAAGTATATAATTATGAATTGATGTCTCTGTAACAAGATAAACATATTCCAGAGTGGGTTGTAAAACATATAGTTTGCTACGTTAAAACTAATTAAAATCACAATTGGGTACGTATTAAAACATTAGATAATGAGATTTTTTTTTTTTTTTTTTTTTGGGGGGGGGGGGGGTTTCGAAATTTTAAATAATTTGACATTTTGTTCCGTTGGGGGGGGGGTTAGGTCACCTTTTTAAGGTCAGTCATTGGCTTTTTTTTTTAATTAAAAAAATAAATCAAAGGGGGAGTTTTAGGGGGCTTTTCCTCAAAAATACACACATTAAAATACCAAAGGGGGAGGGGGGTTTACCCCCCCCCCCCCTGCGTACGCGCCTGTACTGGGTGTACTTTGTTGTTCTCCTCACGCAGTAGCGACTTTCCTGTTTTTTAACTAGCAATTAAAGAAAAGGGACTTTTTTCCAGATTATGAGCAAACGTAAGACATAATTGTTTTCTTCTTTCCTCAAGAGTCACTAAGTTACATGTTTCTAATGCAACATTGTATGAAGTATAACTACTACCCATAAATATTCTACATGCTCTCTTTTGAATTGATTCAAGTGCATATATGTGCTGTTTTGTAAGAGCTCCGTTGAATACAGGGGCACAGTACTCTACAATCGGTCTTATATATCCTCTAAATATGGTGATAAGATCTACAATAGGTAGTTTGATTTTACATTATACAAATAATAGACTGTCAATAATATTTGAGGAAGAATGATAAACATGATGAAAATTAATGATTTACAAACCTACTTTTTTAATGAATATATTATGGTAAGTAGCCAGTACTTTGCACTCTGTTAGCATGGTACTACGAGCATTTTATTGTCTTTCTATGTTTATTTTATATTTTAATTTTTCTTCTTTGCCCTCGTTTTCGACAAACGAAACGGGCCAAAAAGGGAAGAGGGGGGTGGGGGGGAAACTAGGAATGACCTTTATTAGAGTTTAAAAACATTTAAGCCCACAGCACACTAAAAGGACTGCCTGTATACAATCTATTTTTTTGGAAGAATTCGCAAAAAGCATTTGATATGAACATTCAAACTTTTAAAACCTTAATGATCGAGGATTTCAAAAGTCATTTGAAAAAGAAAAATTTAAAGGAATTTCAGACATCCTTTATACCCAAATCGGCTCAGAATTCCGATGACGTCATATCATTTGAGCTATTGTCTACGATTTGAAGCCGATTTGGTTTTTATTCTAACTAGAAGGCCTAAATGCACTCGAATTTCAGCTTTTAGTATTCTTATCATTCTTTAGAACTTACATCAGGAAGCCGCGTTTGTTTTGATTTCTATATCTCATAATTGCAGTCTCTTCGAAAATCCTATACCGTGTGAGTCAAAAAAAAAATTACACCTAGAAAATTGCTAATTATTAAAAATAATCATCTATGAACAGTAACTTATTATACATCTTATGAAAGAGTGTTTTATCCCAAATCATTTGGTATCATTTTTGTGTGGTATGCGTTCACGCTCGGATGAACAGGAGGCATTGTTTTTGCGAGAGTGTAAAAATCGACTTGCGCCAAGGTGATGCCTACAGTATGTATTATGTTGGGATTAGCGGAGTGAGAGAATGAATTGAATGTATCAAATGAAATGCATTGCATATGCTTTTTGCAGAAAAAAAGTCACACACACACACATACGCGCACAAATGTTCGTTGATATCTAATATTCGATATTTGATATGTGTGGCATGATTAATTTTGTTAGGGATGATATTTAGATGTGCAATGACCGAATTAATCCCCGAATCCCAATTGTTTTATTCAAACATCACTTAAGCAACTTTGGCGCAAGTCCATTTTGGCACTCTAGCTAACAATGCCTCCTGTTTATCCAAGCGTGAGAACATACCTCATAAAAATGATACCAAATGATTTGGGATAAAACACGCTTTCATAAGATGTATAATAATTTACTGTTCATAGATGATTTTTAAAATAATTAGCAACTTTCTAGGTGTAAACTTTTTTTTGACTCACACTGTAGTGTGCGTGGGCTTTACATGAAGAGATCTCTTATAACTATACATTTGTAATAATGGAAATCCCCCCCCCCCTCCAAAAAAAAAAAAAAAAAAAAAAAAAGAAGAAGAAAAGACGCATAATGAAAATGCGGCAGCCATCTTGAGAAAATATATATTTTTAAAGAAAGTCGACTTACTGCTGAGCGTACCCTTCTCATTAGAGAAGTCAAGAAACCGTTTGAATTTTTCGTGGCCTATTAGTTAGTATTGTAATAAGGCCAGCATTAATTCTTACAACGATACCTGCATGCAATGCCAACTAAGCCTATGCTAATTATGTAATAGACAATTATGTAATATTTGCTATATAAGAATTGAACATTTTTAGCATTATTTTGTTGTATACGCATCCCGCCCCCCCCCCCCCCCCCCCCCCACTCAGAGGTCGGAATGACCGCATGCGTGTTGCCAAAATGTCCGGTAAAGGGGTACTTTTCGTGCGACAAAGTCCGGCCCGAGAATTGTAAAAAAAGGGGTGTATTTGACTTTTCACCTGGAGATTTCTTTAAAAAGGGGGTGTTTTTCTTTTTTTCTCTCATCTCTGTGGACTCCTGAGAAATTATTCCGAATTTAGGGGGGTACATTGAGCATTTTTCCTGATTTAGGGGGTTCTCCAAGGCAGGAAAAGCCTGCGAAAAGCCCGCGAAAGGGGGGTTCGGAAATGGTGGCAGTCCTCAGATAGGGGGTGCTTTCAAAAAGAGGGTACGAGCATATGCGTACCCTAAATAACACTGAGTGGGGGGGGGGGGCGGGATACGCATAGTATGAGTAGTAGGGAATTTTTGGATTAAAAACAACAACATTGTTGACAAAAAAAAATGTACGATGGTTTACTATTTAGAGCCATGTAATACTCATTTATAATGCTACATTGATCATGTTAATTCCGACAACAATACATGCATGCAATACTAACTTCGTTATATACGCATGATATAATTGTGATCATTTCCTCAGTTCAAGTAGACTTAGAGCTATGCCACTACTTTCTATTGATACTTACTTGAATCTACTCCAGAGAATAAAACAGCCAATAATGCGACCAGTCCATTGTAGAACTTCATTGTGAAGCGAGTATCCCTACGGACTGATCCAATCCACAATGAAACGTAATTATTTCCCTTTTTTCTACTATGACATTGATGTATGATTAATGTGCATGTGACTCTATACCACGTAACCCAGTGCAGAGTATACATCGCGCTTTCTTAGATGGGAATACCCACTGACATTCGACCTATTTCCGTCCATGCCGTACGTGAATATTTGTTTCGTACTATTGCATTACGAATCATTTATAAGTAAGCCTTGAATCCTCCCGATAGCTTTATTGCTCGCCGCTGTACAACATTTTGTACCAAATAGAGTAGCAACGAATTTGATCTGATCTCTTACCCCTCTTTCCAGTTCGCGGTTGCTCCCTCGGTTACTCTATCCATCTATACAGTGTGAGTCAAAAAAAGTTTACACCTAGAAAATTGTTAATCATTTTTAAAATCATCTATGAACAGTAGATTATTATACATCTCATGAAAGAGTGTTTTATCCCGAATCAGTTAGTATCATTTTTTGTGAAATATGACTTGTGTTCACGCATGGATGAATTGGAGGCATTGTTTGCGAGAGTGCAAAAATCGACTTGCGCCAAAGTTGCTTATGGGATGTTTAAAAAAAAAACAATTGAGATTTGGATATTAATTCCGTCTTCGCAGATCCAAATAACATTCCTATCAAAATTAATCATTCCACACATATCAAATATCGAATATCAAATATCAACAAACATTTGTGCGCGGCGCGTGTATCTGTGTGTGTATGTGACTTTACTTTAAAAAAAAACAGAACTCACCTTTATCTTTAAACCATTTGCAAAACATAATTATACGGGCTAATGGAGAGTTCAAATTAACCCATTACGCTTGGCGTCGCCCTTTTTCTAGGAGGGGGAAATTGAACTGGATCTCTGTGACCGGGTCTTTCCACCATGTAAAACTGATCGGGGTGTGCAGGTGGACAACTCCACAGGGGTTTCCACTGACTCTTATATATACGAAGAATGCAGTCGGTTCTTATTTACAAAGGTGGCCAAACTCGAGACTATGTAAAATATGAAACAAGTTCCAGAAGAATCTTTTTACTAAACATGTTTACAGTAATATTCTTTCAACTAATGCTATGGTCACATTACCCAAAAGTAGCCTGCTCGGCGGCCGAGCGGCAAGTTTTTAGCCAATTTTGCCCGGTCACCGAGCGGCGGCCGCCCAGGCACCGCTTGTTTTTAAGGCATCGCTCGGTCGCTGCTGAAGTTTTAGCGCGGAGTTAAAATTCGGGCGGCGCCTGCTCACTTTCACTCGCCGCCCAGACTACGCTCGGTGACCGGGCGGTCGCCGACCTAATCGAGCGTTCACCGTCGAGCGATTTAGGTCAAAAATCGAAGCCGCTAGGTCATGGCTGTCGAGCAGGCGCCGCCCGGTCGCCGCCCGGTCGCCTCGGGGAGATCAGTCGGTCACTGGGCGGCGAGTCCAAAATCGGTCGGCAGCCTTTGACCTAGCGGCTTCGATTTTTTACCTAAATCGCTCGGCGGCGAACGCTCGATTAGTTCGGTGCCCGGGCGGTGAACGGCCGGGCACCGAGCGTATTTTGGAGCCCCGCCGATCACTGGCCGGCCGCCGGGCAATATCTTTAAAATCAGCCGGCGGCCGCACAGTGGGCCAGGGAGGAACCAAAGTGTGCCAAAACTAATTTCTGGGGATTTATTTTCTATAAATCCATAGGAAATGTTTGGATGTCTAGGGATTTCCGCTTAAATAGTATTACCAACATTTTCTCTGATATCTAAGCTTTAAGTTGATACCAGATTTGGCTGCCCGATTGTGCCCGTTATTATGTTAGAGCCGTTTTCTTTGCAACATTGCCCCGAAAAATGTGTTTATTTTGGTCCGCGGTGTCAGAACAAGTGTCACGCGCCCCCAAGCGCCGTGATTTATGACCGCGAATCCTTCATGATTCAGCCGCGGACTAAAAACAAACATATTTTTCGGGACAATGTGGCAAGGGGAATCGGCTCTAACATGACAACGGGCAAGATCGGGCAGCCAAATTTGGTATCAACTTAAAGCTTAGACATCAGACAAAATGGTGGTATTAAAATATAAGCGGAACTCTGCGGAAATCTAAACGTTTCCTCTAGATTTATAAAAAACATGGATAATTAGTCAATTTTTCAGTGAATTAACCTTTAATATATCATGAAGATTGTGTTTCTATACATTTTAACCAATTCATGCAACAAAATAAACTATCAGGAATATGTGAGAGCAATTTCATATCAATAACTTAAGAACTTCATGTTAAATTGAAAGATTTATAAAATAAGTCACTTTTGCACTAAAACTGTGAATATGTAAGATTTTGCTGTTTGAAGGAGTAAATTTATTCCTTAATTGTGCTTACCGGAATTAAATATTTTACTGAGGTATTCCTCAATGTATTACAGTTCAACTGGTCAAGAAGAGAATTGAAGAGAAATAAATCACCAAAAATGAGTTTTGGCGCACTTTGGTTCCTCCCTGGCCCACTGTGCGTTGCCATGGTTACGCGAACGAGCCTTGAATCGGCTGTGCGTAAACGAAACAGTACAAATGTGTACCGATTATGCCTAATAATAATCGATGGACGTGGGGAGGAAAAGTGCCTGCACATGCAGAGTAGCAAATAATCGCAAAAAGAAATACCATACATGGAAAGCTTAGGTTTTGGCGGACATTTTGAGATTAACATCACTGCGGGAATCGGCCGGAATCCTAATAAACATGCTACTTTTTTTTAAAAATTTGCAATTTTTTCTTTTTTGTGTGAAATTTAATGCTTATTTTTCCCAAAATGAAGCTTCCATAAATTTGGTCATTGTATTTTCTAATTGGGTTACCAATAGGCAAGAAGTGCACGCAGTATCAAGTTGATTGCTTTTCCCTTCATAAATTCTCAACACCTATTGTAAAGTTGCCACTTTTATCATTTTTGGAGCAACATATAGATTTTCCCATGTTCGCATGGGTTTATGACACTTTTAAAACTCGCTAAATATTAAAATATGGGTGGACAAATATTCTTTAGAATGTTTTCTTCCCCAAGCGAATGAAAAAAATATAAAAATTCACATTCGCCAATTTTGAATTTTGGCACACTTTGAGGCGATTCTGGCCCACTGTGGGCCGGTGGGAGACTGCTCGGGAATCGGTGGGTCACCGGTCGGTCACTGCTGAGACACCCCGCGGAAAAACTCCGAGATTTCGCCAAGTTGTGACCTAAAATCGACCGGCGACCGACGGGAAATCGACAGGGTGCCGCCCAGGCATCGCTGTTGCTCTACAGCCTGCTCGACTTCTCCAAAGAATCGCTGGGCGATGCCTAAATTCCAGCGGCGACCAATCAGGCTACTAATCGGCCGGTCGCCGCTCTGATTTGTGACCATAGCTTATTATGACTAAAGAGGAATAAACTAGATGAGAAAGCTCACAATTAATTTGTGCACGTTTAACATAACTCAACGCTCTTTGGGTATTAAGAGGCGAATCATCCCCCTCCCCATTCACTCTCTCTCTCTCTCTCTCTCTCGCTCGCTGTCTCTCCCCCTCTCTCTACCTCTCAACCCCTCTTCCTCTATCTCTCTCTCTTAATACAAATAAGACAACTGAGCTTCTAATGAACATACATTTTTCTAAGGTGCTGCAATCGGACATGATATGATTTGTAAAAAAAAACTAAAATCAGGAAGAAACAAAAACAAATCCATTTACTAGCCTAACCTGTCTTGATATTTCTATACCCATCGACGTCACTGACTGGCCGTAGGAGATGTAGGTTGTCAACCCCCCTCCCCCTCCCTCTCTCCCATTTCAATTTTTCTAACGTTTCCAGGGAACGTAAGACTGAAGAAGGAGATGCTGTAAACATGATAGAGGGTGATTGCTACAATATATTTATTCCTTTTAATAGCAACTGTAGGCTTCTAGTCTATGGGCTACACATAATTATTATGCTCTTCAATTAAACTACAATTTTGCACAATTATATATATATATATAAGCAGTGATTCAGTCTATTGACTTTTATACGAAAAGGCATAACATACAATTCTACAAATTAAAAAAAATACATACACATGTTTATATAATGATTATAATGATATCACCTCAACATTTCCACTTTAATTTTTGCTAATCATATCCATGCATGATTGTTTATTTGTACAATCAAATCGTTACATCGGGGGCAAAGAAAAACTTAATATCTGACATGCTCGCTTGATAAAGATGGGATATTGCACAAATTCTAACTTTTTTACATGAAAGAAAATAATTTATTATACCGCATTCGATGAGATATTTAAAGGATCACTGAAAAAAAAAACTTTTTTTAAAAGAGGATTGTTAATTCTGATTTAAGAGAAAATTAAGTTGGAGCTTTCTCTTTTCCTAAAAATAAATTTGAAAGGAAAACATGTCCTCTGAAATGGAATGACCTTCAGCATGTACGGCAAGATTGAGGCAATTTATTATCATTTTGATGATCAAGAAAAGCCCTCAATATACACCTATTCGTGGTAACTATATTTTTATTCATCCATTTATTTCAGGATGGACCAATGGTATGACGAAACTGGCGTCAACAGGGTGCAGTGGCCGGCGCAATCACCAGATGCTAACCCGATAGAGAATCTGTGGGATGACATCAAGAGAGCCAACACCAAAGACCGACCAACCACGAGGGAAGGTTTGGTCCGCTCTATCTTCAGGGCCTGGGGCAGCATCACCCAAGAAAGATTGCAAGGACTCTACGCGACGATGCCAAGAAGGATGCGCGCCATCATTAGAAGGCGAGGATATCCAACAAAATACTAGAGACTCGTGAATCTTACATGAAAAATGACTATTGATATATCAATAAAATGTGCCTGATAGTATGATAAAAAATGATGCACTACATATTCATTAAAACAGCACTCATTTTCAATTATTTGTCTCCTGTGTAATGTGTGTGTCTATGTTGCAATACTTTTGGCACGGGAGGGTACGCACACACACACGCACCCGCCTACCCACCCATTCGCACGCAAACACACACACACCACATACACACACACGCACACACATTTATATACAAGAGAAGATGCTACAAAGACGGAGAAGATTATTTAGTTCCGACTTAAAGCAGTTTTAAAACGGAATTTATATATGTAGGCGTTTGTGATATGTAAAGCATGAATATTTTTTCTTGCCTCTTTTTATTAATGATTGTGCCAATGTTATTTATTCATAAAATATAACTAACGTTTATAACTTCTCAAAACTATATCGATCAATCTCCATGACTCTTTAGAGGATACGTTTTTGAGAAGATATGGACTTTATCTATCAATTATAAATTATATTGTTACAATCAATTTTAATGAAAAAAGGGTAATAAAGTTCATTCCAACTTTAAAGGCAACAGTATATTTATATTGTATAAGCAGAGTTGACTTCATATACCTGTATACATATATATGTCGACAGCTAATTTGATCATCAGAACTGCATATACACCGTATTAGGTTGCAATTGGTCTAGCGACTAATATGATTAGGATAAAGCTCTAAAATATAAAACAATGAAGCACATATATATATATATATATACATACAATAAAACGAACTTGGAGACCACCTGCACGTAAAGACCACTTTTCATGTTTCAATTTGAGTGGTCTTTATATACAGGTTTCACTGAATAATGTCTTTCACATGAGAAAAACTTATACATTGACATTGACAAAGCGAATGTCAAAATACCTTTAGCAAGTCTCCATTCATTAAAAATGCCCATGATGAAGTTTTCATTCATCTACTCAAAATTATTTTGTGGTAAAATTTATGTTTCATGCTAAATTGTGATGAAAAAACAAATAGTTTCGTACCTATGTACATACTCTATCATTTGTTAAAGCTTTTCAGCCCAGATGTTATTTGTCGTGTCAGCTAAGACATTCGTGACACATTCTTGTACATTAATACCATGACTCGCCTTTGAAACAAACTCGCACTTGAATTTTTAGAATAACTTTTTATTCAAAATGTGCCTTGGTTACGACTAATGGGAGATTAACAACAATTCCTCATGCAAGGCCAAGATATGTTCTTGCAAATAAAACCAATGATATGCTGCATCTAGCACTTCACACGATACGTCTTGATCCATAATTCAGTTGTAAAATTGTACTCATTTCTTCTTTAAAAATCCGAACAAGCCCTTCCCGGGAGTGCTGTTTGTTTGTTTGTTTGTTTGTTTGCTTTTATTTCTGCGTTCAAAATAATACAATACATAATATAAAATGTGTTTACAAAGATAATATACAAAACAATTCATAAGATAAACAATATGGTCATGATACATAATGAATACAAAATAAGGAAGTGAGCTTAATTTTTTTTTATAGATATATATCCATATATACGCATATATACCCACATATACATATATACATATACACAGCACATGCATACATACATACATACACATACACATATACACCTATAGATACTCTCACATATAATATAATATAATATAACACATATAATATAATATATAATCTAATCAATGAACGCAGGAGACCGCCATCGTGAGCGGTAAGGCTTGAAATTGATGGCGGCCTCATAAAAAGATTCGTGACTGAAATTGATATTTACTGGTCAAGTGGGTGCATTGCAGGTGCAGGTGCTGGTGCTGTATGTAGCAGTTGAGTAAAATGAGGATATTGAATGACGAATGTGAATATTTATGTGAATATATTAATTTGGAGTATGGGATTCATACGATTGAATGATAGTTTTTTTTAGAGTGGCTTTCAAGGAGTATATGGTCGAACAAGATTTAATATTGTCTGAAAGATTATTCCAGATGTCTGGACCATGATGACGAATTGATATAGAGGCAATTAACAGTCTTGGGTTTGTGAGATGAAAATTTCCGGATATGCGAGTTGGGTAGGTATGGACAGAGCTATTGAACTTAAACATGTCATCAAAAGACGAAGGGAGCAGATTATTAATATACTTAAACATAATGATAGCTATTTGAATAGTATATAAGTCGGCAATTTTTAGTGCTTTTTGTTTAAAAAATAAAGGATCGGTGTGGGCCAAGTAATGCGATCCTGTACAAATGCGAATTGCTCTCTTTTGTAGTTTAAAAATAGGAGACAGCTTTGTAGAACCACAACTATAGTCAGGTGGCTTAGTGAAATTATCGTTACTTGCCGGATAAAAGCACCATTTTTGGTACAGGGCTCCCTTAGGATCTACTAAACGATATTAGGATAGGAGCCCCCGACAAAAATTTCAATTTAAGGGTGTGGGGGCGGGGGCGTTTTTTGGAGCCCCCAAATAATTATATAACATCGATTTGTTATTGTACAAATGCCATTTTTGGTACAGGGCATCCTTAGGACCTACTGAACGATATTAGGGTAGGAGCCCCCGACAAAAATATCATATAACGGCGTGGGGCGGGGGTGTTGCCTCGTAGCCCCCAAATAATTTAGAAGGTAATATAACAATTATATGTTGTTGTACATATGTCATTTTTGGTACAGGGCTTACTTAGGACCTACTGAATGATTTTAGGATAGGAGCCCCCGGCAGGAATATCATATTAGGGTGTAGGGCGGGGGCGTCGCTTCGTAGCCCCCAAATAATTTAGAAGGTAATATAACATTTATTTGTTGTTGTAAAAATGTCATTTTTGGTACAGGGCTTCCTTAGGACCTACTGAACGATATCAGGGTAGGAGCCCCCGGCAAGAATATCATATAAGGTGTGGGACAGGTGCGTCGCCTCGTAGTCCACAAATAATTTGTAATGTAATAAAACATTGATTTGTTGTTGTACAAACGCCATTTTTGGTACAGGGCTTCATTCGGACCTGCTGAATGATGGTAAGGTAGGAGCCCCCGGCATACATATTCATATACGGGTGATTGGGGGCCCATGGCGTTTGTACAACAACAAATCAATGTTATATTACCTTACACATTATATGTGGACTACGAGGCGACGCACCTGTCCCACGCCCTTATATGATATTCTTGCCGGGGGCTCCTACCCTGATATCGTTCAGTAGGTCCTAAGGAAGCCCTGTACCAAAAGTGGCAATTGTAACAACAAAAAATAAATGTTATATTACCTTCTAAATTATTTGGGGGCTACGAAGCGATGCCCCCGCCCCACACCCATATATGATATTCTTGCCGGGGGCTCCTACTCTTATATCATTTAGTATGTCCTAAGGAAGCTCTGTACCAAAAATGGCATTTGTACAACAACAAATACATGTTATATTACCTTCTAAATTATTTGGGGGCTACGAGTCCACGCCCCCGCCCCACACCCTTATATGATATTTTTGCTGGGGGCTCCCACCCTAATATCGTTCAGTAGGTCCTAGGGAAGCCCTGTACCAAAAATGGCATTTTTACATCTACAAATCAATGTTATAAAATTATTTGGGGGCTCCAAAAAATGCCCCCGCCCCCACACCCTTAAATTGAAATTTTTGCCGGGGGCTCCTATCCTAATATCGTTTAGTAGGTCCTAAGGGAGCCCTGTACCAAAAATGGTGCTTTTATCCGGCAAGTAACGATAATCGACAAATTTGACGCTAAGCCACCTGACTACTAGCCCAAACAACGTTACAGTAGGTTATATATGGGAGTACTAACGAATTATACAATAAAAATAAAGTTTTATGAGGTAAAATAAATCTTAACTTAAAAATTATTCCAATACTTTTTGAGATACTTATTATGATATGGTGCAGATGTTCATTCCAAGATAAAGTTTGATCTATGATAACACCTAAAAATCTAGAGTGAGTTTTCTGCTCTAATGGCATGCCGTCAATCTGTAAGTGAATTGGAGTATCAGTAATATGAGAATGGTGTTTAAAATAGATGAAGTGGGTCTTTTTTGTGTTCAAAGATAATTTGTTAGCTTTAAACCATTGTGATACTTTGTTTATTTCATGATTTAATATGTTGTTTAAGGAAGTGAGATTTTTATGAGAAAAAAAGATATTTGTGTCGTCGGCGAATAATACAAAAGATAAAATGGAGGATGTATTAATAATGTCATTGACATATAGCAGAAATAACAGTGGGCCTAGAATGGAGCCTTGAGGGACACCACATTGAACTAAAAGTGAATCAGAGTCATAACCATTAAATGTGACATATTGTCTTCGATTTCTTAAATAATCTTTAAACCAAAGGAGTGATTGACCTCGTATACCATAATAATTAAGTTTTGAAAGTAAAATATCGTGATTAAGTGTATCGAATGCCTTACTGAGGTCACAAAATATACCAATGACATGTTCTTTGTTAGCTATGGCGTTTGTAATTTTATCATAAATTTGGATTAAAGCCAGGTTTGTTGAGTAATTTTTTCTGAAGCCATATTGATTAGAAGTTAGCAAATTGCGTTTGTTGATAAATTCATAGAGTCTATTATATACTATTTTTTCAAAAATTTTGGATATACTTGGGAGTAGAGATATGGGGCGATAATTCGTAATTATATGAGGATTGTCTTTTTTGAAAATTGGATTGATTTTGGCGATTTTGAATAAGTCCGGAAAAACACCTTGTGATAATGATTTATTGAAAATGTGACTAAGAGGGTTAGCAAGTGGGTGGATTATTTCTTTTAAAAGAGACACACTAATTCTATCATGCCCGTGAGATTTGGAGTTGTTAAGAGAACGTGTAATATTGATAATTTCGGTGGGGTTCGTAGGGCTCAAGAACAGAGAATGTGGATTAGGTTGGGGGAGATAATCCGTGAAATGCGCATTTCGGCTATTAATCTTGCTTGCAAGTTCGGGTCCGATGTTTGTAAAAAATGAATTAAATGAGTTTGCATGAAGGGAAGAGTCAACTTTAGAACCATTTAAAGTCATATCATCAGTAGGTGGGGGATTTGCTTTAGTTCCCATAACCTCTTTGATGACTTTCCATGTTGCATTAGTATTTGAACTGACGTCCTTTATTCTATTAGCATAATACATTTTACGTGATATACGAATTAATTTTGTCAACTTGTTGCGATATAACTTGTATGTTTTTGAATTGGCTTCAGTAGGATTATGTAAATGTGATTTGTAAAGGCGATTACGTGTCTGTATTGATTTCAAAAAACCCTTTGTTATCCAAGGATGTTTGGGGGTTTTTCTATTATTTTTTACTTTACCTATGGGAATATTTTTTTCATAATAATGTTGTAATTTATTATTCAAGATATTATATGATATGTTCGCGTCAGCTTCATTGTATACATCCTCCCATCCCTCAATTAAGAAGTCTTGCTTCATTAATTCAATATTACGTTTAGATTCTTTTCGATATGTACGTTGGTTTAATGATTTGGGGCATGGTAGTTTTAATTCACAAGTTAAAAATATTGGTAAGTGGTCTGAAACTTCAGAGCATAGAATTCCTCCTATCATTTTGTTATTCATGTTGTTATGTACGTTGGAAAAAATGTTGTCAATTTGAGTTGATGAATGTGGGTTAATTCTGGTGGATTTATTGATGAATGAATGGAAGCCGAATGAGTACATAAGTTTCATAAAATTGTTTGAGTTATTATTGACGACTGAGGGTAAGAAATTGATATTAAAATCTCCAAGAATAAAAGTATGCTTATTTTCATTACCTATTATATAGAGATATTGCTCAAGTTCCTTATAAAATAAATCAAGATTAGAGCCTGGCGGTCTATAAATCAAACCTATGATGATATTCTTAAATCCTGTGTTTTCAATTTCAATGAATAAAGTCTCTGCATGTAACAGTTTCACATCGGAACGGATCTTAAATTTCAGTTTTTCAGCAATGTAGAAGGCCACGCCTCCGCCTCTTTTTCCTTTGCGATCTGCCCTTATCAACTTATAATTTGGTAAATTAAACAAATCTGGGGAATTTTCATGTAGCCATGTCTCGCTAATACCAATAACAGAGAATTTGAAATTGTTTAACGTGTGTAAGAGATTTTCAAAATATTCGAAGTTTCTATTCAGACTTCTTAAATTTGCATGTAGAAGGGAAATTTCATTTGGATTACTATCAAACATGTTATTGAATTCTTGAGGTGTGTAGTATTTGCTATTGTATGAATTTTCTATGTAATTATCAGGAATAAAAGAGAGTGACTCCATCAGAAACGATAAAATGTAAAGTACCAGATATTATGTAAGGGATCAACTGCAAGCGTGCTTGTGGTGTAGGTGCGTTTGCAAGTGACTGAACGTGTGTTCGTGTGTGTCAGTGGTGCTGATGTGCAGTCAATATCAATATAAAGTTCATCTATAAAAAATAATAAGACCCATCTTGGTCAGCATAAGAAAATCACTGGAAGCAGTAGAGCAGAGCTCAACCACCTAAGAACATATATATAATAGTTGAAATCATTTACACATAAAAGAATAATAAATAAGCGGTCACATAAGGAGCAAACCCAGGAATATACTTTTTTAATCATAAAGTGCAACGAAGCCATACGTTAAATAAGCTCAGGGGTGTGAACAATGTAGGAATATTGTTCATATAAATGTGATAAAGAAGCATGAGTGGATCAGGATCCACTCAGTGTATCCACTGAGTGTATCGGCCTTCAAAATTTAGATAAAATAAAATGAAAAATATGTATGTTTGTTTTTTGTTTGTTTGTTTTTTATTTTGTATTTTCCTATCTTCTGTATAATAGTTACTGTCATAACCAAAAATAGTATTCCTCTTGTAAACTTAAAGGTTAGCAAGGAGTGCAAGATATTAAAAATTTGAGATTAAAGTAAGTACATAGCTACTGAGTGGTTACATACATTTCACATTGTATTGATCAGATTCAAAATTAATGATCGCCTTATACACCAGGTGTAGTAAAGTAATTCCACTTTCGTGTTGCCTAACATTTCAGAAAAATAGAGGTACAATAACAATTAATCTTGCGTAGCCACACCCCCTATGATCAGAAACGTGGATGCATATATGTTAGTATATACATGCGTGTAAACAAGACTGATATGAAAAATACAGAAGTCTGTTACAAAACTCTATCAATCAGCATCGAAATACACGCCCAGTCGGGCGCTTCAGCAGAGTATCAGGATAAAATTATGATAAACAAGAGTGGAGTAGACACACCCCTCTGATTAGAGAGTACATGATATATGCAGTGACGAAAGTTTGACAAGGGGTGAATGGTGAGGGAACTGTGAGGCCACAACAAACATTATTAAGATACCTGTACGTGCCAAGTCGGGCATTAGGAATTACAATTCAAGTAAATCGTATAAAATAGTTGAGATTGTGAACAATACAAAAGGGTAGATTGGGTCAGTCTTCTGCATTAAAGGCCTATAGTGCATGAGTTGCAGAGATAATTGAAAGGGGGGAAAAACGCAGAATATAGAATGCGATCCGCATTGTAGTATGCACATTCAATAAATCAGTGTAATTTATTCTGTACGTTGTGGTATCACGGATCTACTACTCTGAATCAACACTTGTTTGCCCTCTCGAGTATGTCAACTGAGTATCATAACAAAAAGGGAGTGATCATGCGTGTACAGCCACACCCTCTCTGATCAGACACTTGGATGCATGCTTGTTTTCATTGTAGGGACTGATTGGCCAAATAATAAAGTTTTTACAAAGCTCAGATCAATCAGCTTTGAAAAACCCTGCATGTCGAGTATTTAGTAATGTATCAGTATAAGTGTACGTTAATCTCACATGGAATAGCCACGCCCCCTGATCAGACAGCGCATGCTGTGCATGGTGTATGCAGGCACACAAATTGTAATTAGTATATTTAACAAGCCGATGTAATTGGTCATGCGTATTGTGAAATTAACCCATACCTGCCCTAACGAGCATTTTAGTTGAGTGTCATGATAAATGGAGATTAATCATGCATGTATAGCCACACACTTTTTTTGACCAGGCACTTGGGTGCACCTCTTGTTATCTCTCACGATCAGATTCTCGTCGGCACACTCCAACATGGTCTTGAGCATTTTGAGGAGCTCCAGACGTCTTTCGTAGCAAGGTTCTGTAGGTGTCTCCGTGAAATTCTCGATGAAGTAGAGCTTTTGATCCAAGGCTCCCATGCCGGTGGCTTGGGCTTTGATGGTGTCCATCCGCTCGCCGACGCTATCGCGATGGGTGAACACTATGGCAGGGTGAGAGCCTATATGCAAACCAACCATTTTGAAAACAATAATTAGATTTTTGATAATAACAATACTTTCTTATTTCACCAAGAGAATCCACGTCAGCAGCATTGCTGCCCTTCACGAAGGCCTTGTAATCATTATTGGCCCAGCCAATGCCTATTTACTCCTGGGGGGGGGGGGGGGGGGTTAATGTGTATTAATGTCTTGCCCAATTAAGGACATTAGTACTTTGATGGTATTCGAACCCTCAACCATAGGAATGAAAGTCAAGTTAATGAACCACGAAACTTCGCAAATAATCGAAGGTGACGGGGTTTTGTTTAAAAGTTAATTTACACTTATAAACTTTAAATGATTTAAATTCAAAGTAGAGAAATCGTAAAACTTCAAAGGAGGCATATTACACATAGAGAAAAAAACAGAATCAATTTTATTCCGTCATAAACATAATTTGGAAACGACATAATTACCAAATTCGTTACGAATCGCCCTTACAAAGTCTGGTAGAAACTTGTACAGTGCGTCGACCCGCTGCTCGGCACTGCAAAATCAGGAGAAAGATTTGATGATCATGATAATGAGAAAGACTTCGCACCTACAAGACTTGGTAGTATTAGGGTATAGGAATATGAATGAATGAAGAAATTCATGATTGCTTTAAAAGAAAAGAAATGATAATTATTCAATTGTCAAGACATTTGCTTGAGGATATCATTTTCATGTTCATCTTGTTGAACTGTAAATATAATTTGTATTCAGTCTCATCATTTATAAACTCCTCATCGAAAACCGATCCCCAAACACAACACTATGTTGAACTAAATTTCTGTTATCAATGCTACATACATGTTCAATGATACTTAGCATCGCACGGGCTACATGCGGTGTTCACAGCCATACAGAGCAGAAAGATATATGGATCCGTATTGCATTCTATTATTATTGCAGAAATATGTCATAAACACAACCCAACCTCATAATGTATCACTCTTTTCTTTCTACGTTTCTCGGAATAGATGTGGAAAGTTTTCTTAATTTCCAGTACGATTATAAGGTTATGAGACGCTACTTACTCGGAAACCAGGATAGGAAAATCGACGGTTCCTTCCAAAAGTTTGCTTTGGCCGCCTGAAAAGAGGAAAAACAAAGTACATTGTATACTCGTAAGTGGATGTTATTGTCAAGGACAATTACTTCCAGATTGTAGTTGTCCAGATACAATATATCAGTGTATATAAAAAAAAAAGGAATCTGGCACAGACCGTTATTAGGGACTTTTAGATTTGCACGTCGACAGCTTTGACTGCAACGTGTGACGTCATTTTAAGGCACTGCGCATGCGTTACGTCGTCTCAGTCGGCGATCGAGAATGCGTCAACCTTGATTCTCCTAAATCTAGTACATACATAAATACATATTGATATTTATATAGCGCCTTTACATGCTCAAGGTACTAGTATGCCGCGTGCGCATAAAATATACAGTCCCTCAGGTAGACAAAGGAACATCCCTTCCCTGCTATTATGTAAAAATGTGTGGAACAGGTGTCACATGCATATTCACCTGTTTTACATATTTTCACATAATAGCAGTGAAGGGATGTTCTTTTGTTGAGGGTAGAATGAGGAACTGTATATTTTGTCTTCTTTCTTTGTCCGTGATGTTCATAGTGTTACTTCCTGCATGCATGTACATCGTCGAGTGCAATCTAAAAGATTTATAATTGAAGTCAACATGGGCAATTAAGTACGTTGACACGCATGATCAGTCGGCGTTCGTCGTGTTCTCGTCCACTCAATCTAAAAGTCCCTATTGTCACCATTCGAAAGACGTGTTTGAGTATCGGACCGGGTTCGATCAGAGTCATGTAGGCGAGGACAGAGAGGCTGATCGGAGGACAGGAGGGACTTTTAGAATTGCAAGTCGACATTAGGGACTTTTAGAATGAGTGGACGAGAACACGACGTACGTCGACTGATCATGCGAGTCAACGTACTCAACTGCCCATGTTGACTACAATTAGAAATCTTTTAGATTGCACTCGACGATATACATGTATGCAGGAAGTAACACTATGAATTACATGACAGACAAAGAAAGAGGACAAAATATACAGTTCCTCATTCTACCCTAAACAATAGGCCATTTTCTTAATGTAACCAAATTTAATGCATAGGTCTTTGTGAAGTGCCTCAATACAAATTATTTCAATCACCTGATAGGAATAGTAGTATTTCAATAGTCAGAATGCAACTGCATATATTAAGTGTTGCTAGGTAGGTCAAGCCATAATGTTTGTCCAACGTGGCAACAACTAATGTATGCAGTTAGGATTCTGTCTATTGAAATACTATTATTCTTAACATGCAGGTGAATGAAATAGTTTGTATTGAGGCACTTCACAAAGACCTATGCATTAAATTTGGTTACATTACGAAAATGGCCTATTGCTGTGGTAGATCATCCCTTCACTGCTCTTATGTAAAAATGTGTAGAACAGGTGAATACTTGTTCTACACATTTTTACATAATAGCAGGGGAGGGATGTTCCTTTGTCTACCTGAGGAACTGTATATTTTATGCGCACGCGGCATATACTAGTATCGTACTAGATTTAGGAAAATCAAGGTTGACGCATTCTCGATCGCCGACTGAGACAACGTGACGCATGCGCAGTGCCTTAAAATGACGTCACACGTTGCAGTCAAAGCTGAAAACGTGCAAATCTAAAAGTCCCTATTATTATTGGACTGCTACGTGTGACGTCCTTTTAGGGAACTGTCACTTCCTTTTAAGGCACTGCCAGTGTCTTAAAAGGAAGTCACACGTAGCAGTCCATTATGTCGACGTTCAAAAGTTCTAAAAGTCCCTATTACTGCTAGACCAACTCACAACTCATTTTATGAGAGAGGTTTGACGCCTAAAATAAGATCTCTAAAATGGATAGTGCGGCCAGTCTCGAACGCTCGGCGGTAAGCTATTTAAAGGACTTTTCCTCATAGTTCCAATTCACTATCTGATCTGACCGTCACAACAGCCATGCAAGCGGCTCCTATGATTTTACTTTAGTGAACCATCACAGCACAATACCATTTAAATACAGTGTTGGTGTAATTTACAGTGTAAGGAGCCGCTTCTTCTTCTTCTCCTCCTTCTTCTTTTCCCCTTCTTTTACCTCTCTTCCTATCCTTAAGTATTAGTTTACCAGTTCTTCTTTCTCTATTTCTTCTTCTTCTCCTTCTTCGTCTTTCTTCTTCTTCTTCTTTCTATTTTTCTTTCTTTTTCTCATCCTGTCTCACTACTTTTACTTCTTCTTCTTAAACTCCCTCTTTATCCCCTGCTTCATCTTCTCTTCTTTGTCTTCTCCTTTTTCCTTAGAGTTTTTTCCCTTTTGCGACCACCCTGATAGCAGACTGACGTCTTAAAGACGTCATAAATTGGTCGTAAAGTGGTAAACACGTCGTACGTCGTATGGACGACGTCATTATGACGTCTTCAAAAGACTATTTTTTCCAAGATAATTTTTGTCGCATTGACGACGTCATAACGACGCCATTATGACGTCTTTAAAAGACTAATTTTTCCAATATTATTTTTTGTCGTATTGACGACGTCATAACGACGTCATAATGACGTCTTTAAAGAACTAATTTTTTCAAGATATTTTTTGTCTTCTCGACGACGTCATTATGCCGTCTTTAAAAGACTATTTTTTCCAAGACAATATTTTTTACAAGACACTGGCAGTGCCTTAAAAGGAAGTCACACGTAGCAGTCCATTATGTCGACGTTCAAAAGTTCTAAAAGTCCCTATTACTGCTAGACCAACTCACAACTCATTTTATGAGAGAGGTTTGACGCCTAAAATAAGATCTCTAAAATGGATAGTGCGGCCAGTCTCGAACGCTCGGCGGTAAGCTATTTAAAGGACTTTTCCTCATAGTTCCAATTCACTATCTGATCTGACCGTCACAACAGCCATGCAAGCGGCTCCTATGATTTTACTTTAGTGAACCATCACAGCACAATACCATTTAAATACAGTGTTGGTGTAATTTACAGTGTAAGGAGCCGCTTCTTCTTCTTCTCCTCCTTCTTCTTTTCCCCTTCTTTTACCTCTCTTCCTATCCTTAAGTATTAGTTTACCAGTTCTTCTTTCTCTATTTCTTCTTCTTCTCCTTCTTCGTCTTTCTTCTTCTTCTTCTTTCTATTTTTCTTTCTTTTTCTCATACTGTCTCACTACTTTTACTTCTTCTTCTTAAACTCCCTCTTTATCCCCTGCTTCATCTTCTCTTCTTTGTCTTCTCCTTTTTCCTTAGAGTTTTTTCCCTTTTGCGACCACCCTGATAGCAGACTGACGTCTTAAAGACGTCATAAATTGGTCGTAAAGTGGTAAACACGTCGTACGTCGTATGGACGACGTCATTATGACGTCTTCAAAAGACTATTTTTTCCAAGATAATTTTTGTCGCATTGACGACGTCATAACGACGCCATTATGACGTCTTTAAAAGACTAATTTTTCCAATATTATTTTTTGTCGTATTGACGACGTCATAACGACGTCATAATGACGTCTTTAAAGAACTAATTTTTTCAAGATATTTTTTGTCTTCTCGACGACGTCATTATGCCGTCTTTAAAAGACTATTTTTTCCAAGACAATTTTTGTGGTATTAACGACGTCTTAAAGACGTCATTTTGACGTCTTTAAAGAACTAATTTTTTCAAGATATTTTTTGTCTTCTCGACGACGTCATTATGCCGTCTTTAAAAGACTATTTTTTCCAAGACAATTTTTGTCGTATTAACGACGTCTTAAAGACGTCATTTTGACGTCTTCAAAAGACTATTTTTTCCAAGCTAAGTTTTGTCATACTGACGAAGTGATAACGACGTCATTATGACGTCTTTAAAAGACTAATTTTTCCAATGTAATGTTGTCGTATTGACGACGTGATAACGACGTCATTATGACGTCTTTAAAATACTATTTTTTCCAAGCTTATTGTTGTCGTATCGACGACGTCATTATGACGTCTTTAAAAGACTAATTTTCCCAATGTAATGCTGTCGTATTGACGACGTGATAACGACGTCATTATGACGTCTTTAAAAGATTATTTTTTCCAAGCTAATTTTTGTCGTATCGACGACGTCATTATGACGTCTTTAAAATACTAATTTTTTCCAATGTAATGTTGTCGTATTGACGACATGATAACGACGTCATTATCACGTCTTTAAAATACTATTTTTTCCAAGATAATTGTTGTCGTATTGACGACGTCATTACGACGTCATTATGACCTTTTTTTAAAGACTATTTATTCCAAGATAATTGTTGTCGTATCGACGACGTCATTACGACGTCTTTAAAAGACTTATTTTCAATATATTTTTTGTCGTATTGACGACGTCATTACGACGTCATTATGACCTATTTTAAAGACTATTTTCCAAGATATTTTTTGTCGTAAGAACGACGTTATAACGACGTCATTATGATGTCTCTAACAACCTAATTTTTTCCAAGATAATAATCGGGTAAAGACTACAACATCTAATATGAGCATAAGTCAAAGTAAATAGGGCAATTATCAGAATTGAAAATAGGGAACAACTCCCCCCCCCCCCCCCCCTCAAATGTCATATTAGTCATTATAGTGGACCAATTTACAGATTGTGCACCAAGGTCTGCAATATCGATCAAGACTATACATCAAACGGGAGTCGAGTGTGTGTACAGGTAGATACAGTTACTGAATTAAGGCAAAGCGTAGGGACTACATGCGATGTGTGTGTGTAATGTATTTGAATTCAGAGTGAAAAAGCCGTTGAATGAAGTATCATCCTCCTGAATACTCTCGTTTTCTCCTGCAAATTTACAGTATGGGTAAGTCCTAGAATTACCTAATTTATTTACAAAAAGTACATGAATCTATAGTTACTGTTTTTCGTTCTGAAAAGTTGATATGTAGACTCTATGTTACTGTAATGTATGATCTTATCTTATGTCAGTGATAGTGAGCTCGGACTTTCAACACTTGCTGACAAGATAAAGATTTGAAATGTATGATCCCATATATGTATTTTTATGTAGGGTCTTGATTGATGGGATGCATGGCATGGGGCATCATTTAAAGCAAAAAAAGTTTACTCATTTGCCGACACATGGGCTGCATGGCTTTAAAGGGAAATCTAACTCGAATATACAACTGCTCTAAAACTAAAAGAAAGCAGAAAAATAAGAGAAGCAAACTGATATGAGTATGATGTCTGTGATGAAAGTTTTGGCAGTAGATCTAGGTCTACTGCCTAAGTCACACCAAAGACGGATAATACATGCAGTCACGCGTACGTAACACAGTGTGAGAGTGTCTACTTTATTCCAAGCAATACTGTAGATCTACTACTAGTTCAGAATCATATCCAGACTTTCTGACAAGTGACCCATAACTCTGGCGTGGAGAGAGTCCTAAAAATCTAAAACATATAGGTCAAGATCTAGGCCTACCCCAAATCAAGCAAATATTCATGAAATGTCCAAATAATGCCGGTCATGATTTAAAATTCGTTATGTTTCTAACCTTTTTCTGGTCAATTTTCTTATTTTGGGGGGAGTATTTTTCGGAAAAAACGTTGATAGTAGTATACACTTTCTCACAGGTTGCACGGCATATCGCTGCACAATACAAGTGCATACAGATGGAGGGTTGCGGGGCACGTAAGTCTGCGTGAAGTGATCTACCTCCTCATTGTACGGTAGATAACATCACACAGGCGTGCGCCCGCCCGCAACCACCATCGGTATGCACTTGTAATGTGCAGCGGTTTGCAGCGAAACCTGTGAGAAAGTGTACTACCGGCCCGGGCCCAGATGTCTGGAAATTGAGCATTGCGTGTCGATACGTAGAGGAATAAAGCAGTGACTTGTGTCACAAACATGTAACCTTAAACAAGTCGTTTCTATAGTCTTTAGACAGCAAATTTATCTTACAGGCTACCGTATACAGAAATCTTTATCTGGAAATAATTGGTTAGACCTGTAAATGGTAAACAAAATTCTTTCCCCACAGGCTGTTCAAAGAAGTTTGTAGTATATGTGTTGCACATGCATACATTATCAACCATTCCTTTTGTTTTAACTTTATTCATTTTCTCATTTATTTGTAGGCATCCTTTTTTAACATCTTTCGTCAAAGAAGTGGATTCAAAGCACATTGTGGCCTAAGTATATTGATGTGAAACCATGCAGAAAATGCTACTTTCTCTCAACCTTGTGGATGTTCCCTACTTCCCTAAGGATCAGCAGCCTCTTGAAACAGTTGAAGCCATTATCGGTAAATGTCTATTATTTCTGTACATTTATTTGTCATATTGTGCATGATCACTGAGACACTGACTAATTAGACACTACATGGTTCATTTCATTTGAAAGGCTTATTTCAGTTATTTGTCCTAAGTTTCAAATATATTTATAATTCAATTAATTTTAGATCACTAAAACCTGCAGGTATGTTGCAATAGCCGACAATATTATGTGAGTTTCAAACAGTGTTTTGTTACCCTTCAGCATAGGTCAAGGAGCCTTCATTCTACCCTCATCAGCAAACTACAGGAATGCCAGTTTTCAGGCAATAGCCTGAATTCAGGCCCTGGCGAGTTATTTTCATACCATAGTTTAGGTTTTTGTGTACAAGCTAGCTCATTCTAGGTGATTTTTCAGGCCCTCTGATCAATTCTAACTGGCATCCCTGAAACTAGAATTGTATTGATAATTTACCAAACAAAATCCTGAATCACGTTTTGCATTTCTCACAAATGTTTAAAATCCAAAGGTGTGTTGACTTTATTTTTGTGAGCAATAAGAAATTATTTCTGATAAATCTTAGCAAGCAGTACTTTTTTGACAGAATTCATTATTTAATTCATTATTTACGTTCCAGTTTTAAAATATATGAAAGTTTTCTTAAATTGTATTCCTTTCATTTTGCTTTATTCATGCATTAGAATTCCTTGCGTCTATGTTCCTTGGATCTGAAAGCAGTGCATAATGCAGGAGATTCCACCCAAAAGCTAACCCACAAGTCCAAGCTGAAGTGGAATATCATATTTGAGCGAGCCTTAAAGGGACTTGGTAACATTGTTCAGATGAGAGAAGATGGTGCTAAGGTAGTGAATTCAATGCTAGATGTACACTTAAAGACAATCTGAAAGTTTGAGTGAAAAAAATACCATTATTGATGATAAAAATTGGGAACAACTGATCTGATCGATTCCTTAATTCTCCCAACTATATTATTATAATTGGCCTGTTTTATATCTTATTTTCATGGAAAAACGGTTGGGGAGAATGAAGTGTTAAAGAGTGACACAGTGGCGCCTTCAAAGAAAACCATAAATATCTTTGTGGTTTGAGAATTTTTTGGTAGTTAAAAGTATAAAATTCTTGGGTTGTATCTGTGATTTTGAGAGCTCTATATGGCTTACCTATATTAAATTCGCTGTTACAATTTAAGTTAAATTTATTTTTTGTGAAACTCCCCCCAGGAGTTTCAAACATGCCAAATGAATGTTGGGACATTAGCAATGGAATATATCTCTTTGTGCTAAACTTTTTCAGCATGTTTGCTATTTTATCTTAAACTTGGAAATATCTTCTAAATAATTATTGCACAGTCACCTTGGAATTGCCCAACAGAGCCACTCGTACTGGCGGGAATGTTATCTGATAGAAATTGTTTTTTTATACTTCAACTTCAGCTTCTGTATTTGCAACAAAATGTTTTTTGATGATATTTATAAAATATGAATGTTGCCACTAATGCCTTTTCTTGTATTTAAGTCGTGTGCCAGTAAGAAGCAGGTTTCTAGCACAGAGAATAGGTACAGTTGAGCTGATTTCTGCACAGTTTTCCAATATGCTGTATCGCCAAATGTGAACATCGTGGTTTCAACGGGCAAGCAACCATCATCAGAAAACTCTGCAGGTATCAGTGAAGCTGTCCCTGTTCCCCTTGCTGCCAACTTGTTCCTTTTGAGTGTAAGAAATAGCTTATATTAGCTAAGCCATGTGTTTATCATTTGCACAATTTTTCTCTTGTGTGTGATTTAGATTGTATAGTTTTATACTTTATACTGAATTCTTGCCATAAACTTAGATATTCCCCTTGTATGTAACAAGTATTGATCTTTCATGCTCAGGAATTGTTTCCAACAACCTTTTGTTTTATGTGATAGTCTTTATCTGCATTAAAGTCTTGGGGTTGTGAGGAGCAGTGTTGCAGCACGGAGACGAGGTAGAGCTGCACTGATGAATGCCCAGCTTTCCACTATGCTGTTTTGCTGAATATGAGGAACTTCCCCAGTCTGCTGTTTTCTTGTCTACTAAACAACTGCGGGTATCAGTGTTGCTTTACCTAGTCTCTATGCTGCTAACCTGCTTCTCACAACCGCAAGACTTATAAGTTACCAAGTAAGCCAATATATATGTCATAGTTTCTTGTAACTGAATTAAATTTGAAATGAAGTAGCACAATTTATAACAAAACAAATATCTTTGTGATGGCCTGTTAACTTTCTTAAAATCAATTATGAGACTGACAGAAATGCACTGGGTTTTTATACAGCATGTTTTGGAAGAAGTGTCAGGATGGTGATGGAAAGATTCTGTATGTATAGAAGACAAGTTAGACAGAAGAAGGTATAAAAATAAGTATTCTATATTTGTATTATCCATTTTCATACCATATACATGTACATTAAAAATATGAAAATTACTTTCTGTCTGGCATGTGTATATATTATGTGATGCAATATTTGTTGCTCTATTTTTACTGTGTGAATGTTCAGAATGTATTCATGAAGTGACTTTTACACTTTCTTCCTTGATCAGGTGGTCATTTAGAGGACAAAAAAGACGTACAGATCATGTAAGGATAAAAGGTACATCGAAATGACCAGTAAGATGTAAATATCACGTCAGAATTTGATGTCCATACAACGTATACACGGCGTCTATAGGACGTCTTTCTTGGGTAAAAGTTGACGTCTTAAAGACGTCTTTCTTGGACCAATAAGACCAGAAAAAAATATGACGTCCATACGACGTCTTCCATGGTACAAGTTGACGTCTTAAAGATGTCTTTCTTTGACTAATAAGACGTTAAAATCACGACAAAATGTGACGTCCATACGATGTCTTCCTGTAGTACAAGGTGACGTCTTAAAGACGTCTTTCTTTGACTAAAAGATGTAAATATGACGTCCATACGACGTCTTTCTATGGCACAAGTTGACGTCTTAAAGAAGACGTCTTTCTTTAACTAATAAGACGTAAACATCACGTCAAAATATGACGTCCTCACGACGACTTACGCGGGTGCAAAATCATGTCTTTTTGACGTCGTGTTATGTCGTCTTAAAGACGTCTTTCTTTAACTAAAAGACGTAAATATGACGTCCATACGACGTCTTCCTAAGGTATAAGTTGACGTCTTAAAGACGTCTTTCTTTGACTAATAAGACGTAAAAATCACGTCAAAATATGACGTCCTCATGACGACGTGCGCGGGTGCAAAATCATGTCTTTTTGACGTCGTGTTATGTCGTCTTAAAGACGTAGTACAAGACGTAAATAAGACGTGATATTTACCAGTCTCTGCTATCAGGGCATGTAGTGTCAAAATCAAACAAGACCTGAAGTTAGGTATATTAAAGTTTTCATAAAGCTTTAAACAACGAGCAATATGGTTACCACGCAATCTACAAGCAATGCCGCGTGGAGACAATTATAAAATTCGCGGTTCCGCCTTTAGCTACATCGACCGCCTACTTTGAGCATTCATTTTGGTACCGTGCAAACTCAGGTCCGGGTGGTTGTTGTAAAACCCCGTCTTAATTGGAAAAAAAAGAGTCGCGGCGACGTCCGGACGTCGTCCGGACGACTATTTACCCACTTCCAATTAAAACCCCGTCTTAATTGGAAAATAAAGTCGCGGTGACGTCCTATTAAGACGCTTGCGGAATGTTGCCCGGGTAAATTGCCTCATCGCCGTGAAAAAATATATACAATACCCGTAATTTACATGTCATCTACACAGCGCGCGCCAGCTGATCGCGATGAACAGGTGGTGGTTGTTATGGTAACCTACCCGGGTGAGGTTTTTGCGGATGGCTGGTTAAAGGTATTACAAAGTTTTGGTATGGGTTCATGAATTTGGTTCAAATTAACATATTGGAAGCATATGCGTTCCTACAATATACATTGATCGTTGTCGCGGTTGAAATCGAGTCTAAAGTTATGAAATTATAAATAAAAACTCTTTATGTTGTATAGCTCCCTCTCAAGGTCAAGATATTAATTTAGCTATGAAACAATGTTTCTGGACTACAATCAACCGATTTGCTATTCCCGTTTGGATATTATATATCCCAACTACATATTCTGAGATTGTCATGGTCGCAGCTACCATTGTATGGCCATAGGCGCTATTTGAAATTTATCAAAATTTACCGGGAGCACCGGTAAATTTTCATATTCAATTTTTCTCGAAAACGGAAGTGTTTTAAGGGCTAATTTTTGTAGTGCTTATAATACATCCACAGCGGCATCCAAATATATCAAAATTGTAAAGATTCACTATCCACCCAATTTTCGAAATATCCAAAACTTTGTATTACCTTTAAGACTGTGTCCATGAGCCAAGCAAAAGCTCACCGTGTGTTTTACGATCAGACCCCCCACTGTTTCTCATCCACATATCGCTCGGGCGAGATCGAAAAAGTTCTATTAAGACGGGGCTTTAGTTGGTCGTTGCACGTTATGCAGTAATGTTTATCCGCACGTTAGCTGCTCATGGTCCCTTGGTTATGTATTCACGATGCACTTACATTACTGCTTCGAAGTTCATAACTACGAAAGTCCCTAGCGAATAAGTTAGTACTCACGAATCTGGTCCATAATTTCGTTGATGCAGGAGACATTTAAATCCTTCAGTCCCCGGTTATCAACTACGGTTAGATCGTCGGTGATGTTAAACGGCTTTGGGGTTAAAGTTAGGGCCCCTATGGAGTCAGATCCGGCCACTTCGACGTCGATGAATTCACCTTAAAGTGTACAAATCACACACATACACTAAAAGTAAATCGTTTCTTACATTGATAGGTCGTAACACTATCATTCAAAATATGAGTGACAAATGTTACTACTGTAGAAAGATTTTCCAATTTAAAGTGTACTAATCACCAAATAATAAGTTGTTTCGTTCATTAGTAGTTCCATGTCGTATTACTATTATTCAAAATATGAGCGTCAAATGTTATTGCATTGTTGAAATAAACTCCCGATATGAGTCACAGAGATTGATCAATACAGTTCTGAGGAGAAGAAAAAGAAGAAAAAAAAAACATTAAGAGTAATAAAATTGTTACAAATTATTTCATAAAAGGAGGTGGAGAAGAATTATTACAACTTTTGGGGCAACCGTGAGTGTAGGTCAAGTTCTTACCTGTGAGAGAATATTTGAGGGATCGTACGAGAGAGGACTTCCCAGCATTCGGCACGCCGAACACACCCAATCGGGTTACCTCCGGCCAAATGCGGCCTTTCTTTTTTTCCAGACTAGAAAAGGACCCCGGTTTGTAGTTTTTGATTTTCTCGGCTAAAACTTCGAATTCAGCTAGTGGGGCAAAAAGAAAGGAAGAACACTTTAAAACTTTTTGGATACAATTTGAATGCATTTATGTGTCCGCTCAACTAAATTCTTGTCCAGATATGATGAACAACCGTGATATTTTGTGTTTTTAAATAAAGCCATGTTATAAGATATATAAATGTAAAGTGTATTGCACTAATACGTCACCATAGCAAAATAAAACCGCGCTGTTTACCATCCCACGTCTAAACGATGCTTCATGGGCAATTCCATGCCCAACTTAAGTTAGGTTAGTTTGGATATGAATCATCCAAATTATTTGGGTCTACAATAGCCCCCAAAGTGTGTAGGGGACAAACATGATCAGCTCCTATTAAAATCCTACGATGAAAATTAATATTTGCTTCAAGTTTGTAACTGTTATAATAATTAGAGAATCACATTTAGACGTGATCTCATTAAAGGCTTTCAAATTGTATCTTATAACGGAACGCTCTTTGATTTTTTTTACTGTCATATTCTTACATTGTAATGGCGACATATCCGCCTCCTGCTTCGCCTTCTTCTCCGCCTCCTGCTTCGCCTTCTTCTCCGCCTCCTGCTTCGCCTTCTTCTCCGCCTTCTGCTGCTCCTCCTTCTTCTCCTGCTCCTTCTTTCCTGTATGACGTCATAAAAGAAAGATCATGTGGTAAATTAGAACTGTGTATTTTAGCTTTGCTCCATTTGTCGTACCTTATTTAAGTACATGTACATATCTTCAGTTTAAAATGTTTTAAACTAAAATATTAAGTATTTAATGCTTCTTTTTTCTTCTCCTCCTCCTCTTCCTTCTCTCCTTCTTCTTCCCCCTTTCTTCTTCCTCTTCCTCTCCTTATATTTTCTCTCCTTTTTCTCCTCCTTTTGATCAAATTGATTTGATGGTCGAAGTACTTAAAATCACCTGGACAAAATATATAAATTGTATGGAAAAGATTTTGTTCGGAATTCAACGATGCATGCATATATAACTTGAGAGAATGAGTCAACCCCTTCTAACCCTCCCCAAACGATTTCATAATAGCTTACATCTAGACTACGTGTGACTCAAATGGAAGCCAAATCTATATTCCGTGGACAACTAAGAAATAAGTTTTCAACATTAAATCTGTAATAATTCATGTAATTCGTCTTAATAAAATCTGAACTTACTTCTCAAACGTAAATAGATGATGACAAGGACAATTATTGCTATGATGAAGAGAACAAAAAATATGGCAATCCCAGCTTTCCCTCCGCTTGAAAGACCTTCCTCAGCAGGTAAAATAAGAATACATTGAGAAGATAACATTTATCAATCTTCATGATAGCACTAATGCTGAAAATAATACAAACATAAATTACAATAATGATGATGATGATGATGATAATTATAATGATAATAATAATAATAGTAATGATGATAATAATAATAATAATAATAATACTAATAATAATAATAATAATAAGAAGAAGAAGAAGAAGAAGAAGAAGAAGAAGAAGAAGAAGAAGAAAAATGACGATATTATTAATAATTATTTCGTAATAGCACCTTACCAGTTACAACGTAACCGACCAAAGTGATTACAGTACTACCGCGGTCACTGGATTATAATACGATTCTGCAGATTAAAGAGCACACTCCACATTCCCTTGAAAGTAAGCATTCCAGCCAATCAGACAGTAAATTATTCCTCGGTAATATTTTATTAAAAGACCGAATACACTGAAAATGGATTCGATTTTGAACTCCAATAATGTACAAACACGTTAAAACTTAGTATAATTCTGTCGAACAAATAACGCCTCATTTTCATTAATTTAAGTATCTTCACATAACATGATATGAGTTCAATATTATCCTTATGTTTCTCTTTTTGTCTTATATCAAGTTATTAAATTGGTATTAGGAATATTTTCATTAATTCATCAATTCAAACAACAATTTACTGGTGCAAGTAAATTTCTTGTTAAATTGCTTCCATTAATTTTGTCATTAGTTATCGTAATTATTATTGTTATTATTATTCTTATTATAGATATTGTTATTATTATTATTATAAAAAGGGTAAGCTGAGCTATTTGCAAAGGAAAGGAGTCATTATTTTGCTTTTCAAAGGTGGTGATGCGATGGAATTAGGAAATTGGCGGCCCATTACATTAATGAAATACTTGCAACGGTATTGGTAAACAGGCTCCAAAAGGTTTTAACACACTTAATTAGTGAAGACCAAGTATGGTATCTTAAAGACAGGAGTGGTATTTATAATACCAGATTAATTCAAGATATGATATATTATAATGCATTTAATAATAATGATAGTGCCGATTTTAAAAAGGCTTTTCATACTCTTGAATGGACATTTGTAGATACATGTTTGAAGAGCTATGGTGTTAAAGATAACTTCAGGACATGGGTCTCAGTGATGTATTATGATCCTCATCTTAATGAACGGTTGGTTATCAAAATATATAACAGGGGTGTCCCCTATCTGCATTATTATTTATCCTTAGCATTGAAACTCTTGCAAATGAGAATAGGCAAAATAACAATATCATATAGGCTTGAGTGTTGGTTGTAACGAGAACAAAATAAAATATAACTGTTAGAAGATGACATGACATTTTTTGGTCGTACAATTACGTCAGGTAACACAGCTATACAGATTATTAAAACAACCATTCTAGAGTTCAATTAATTGAAAACAAGACAAAAGCTCTCTGGTTGGGAAACAATAATCCAACAAATACTATTGTAAATATGTTATGGGAAGATGTTTATGTTAAGTCACTTGGTATCTATATTTGTAAAGATAAAGATATAGGGTTAGAAATAAACTGATCTGAGGAGAGAACATTGAAAATAAAACAGCTGTTAAATGTATGAAAATAGAGAAATCTCACGCGTTAAAATAACAATATTTAAATCATTGATAATGTATAAAATCATTTATACATCACACGTTCTGTATTGACCTATTTAAAGAGAAAGTTAAGAAGCTCAATAAGTTATTTAATGATTTCCTATGGAAAGGGAGACCTGCAAAGGTTAAAAGGTCAAATGTATTAAATAGTCTACAAGAAGGTGGTTTAGATATGTTAAATGTTCAAACAAAGGTTGCATAAAAATATAAATTGGTTTTGTAAATATCCAAGTGATGAGATCAATGCAGGTTGCAAATGTATGTTTGAATATTGGTTTGAACAACTAGGTGGTATAAAGGTCATATGATGAAATGTAAATATAATATCAAAAACGCAGGTTTTCTGGAAAACAAGATGCCTCCTACTCTAATTTAATTATGAACTTTTCTTGTTTAAAAGCTACTGCTACTCAAGAAAGGTTCAATCAGGTACTTCTGATAGCTATCGTAGCAATGATCTGGCTGAATACAATTGTAATGTAAAGGGAAAAATACTTTTTTTTAAAATAGGAATTGGATAAATTCTGACATTTTGTTTGTTGGGGATTTAATGGATGGTAAAAGTTTTCTTCCAGTTATTGAGTTAGGTGATAAAATATTTGTTAAGGATGGAAGGTGGTATTTACAATATGCACGTATTAGAAGAGCGATTCAATCACTTGGGAATATGTTAGTACGTGCAGATGCGAATGTATATATGAAATTGAGATCCACAGCTATTGTAAATAATGATATAACATCGGTTGAGGATGAGATTTCAGTAAAACAGTTGACAGTTGAAAGAATATATCATGAGTTGATTAAAACAAAAATCGAAGAATCTAAAGCGGAGGAATTTTGGCTTAATACTTTAGGAATTGGACATGCATGGTCAGATGTTTGAATGTTTAAGTTAAAAGGTCTAAAAGACGGTTTACTGGTCAATTTCAATTTCAAATTCATGTACAATATTTTAGCAATACCAAATAATTTGTTTAAATGGAAAGTAAATGCCACTGAGCAATGTTATCATTGTAATCAACCAGGTGCTTGTATGCACATGTTCTTTTTTGTAACGAAGTCATGAAGTTTTGGAAAATAAGTTTAAAGAAAATAAAGAAATATTTCATGTCTAACTTCAATAACCAATGTCATCTATTGTCAGGGACGGATCCAGGGGAGGGGGGGGGCACAGGGGGCACGCCCCCCCCCCCCCCCCCCCCCCCCCAGCCAAAAAAAAAAAAAAAAAAATTAGTACGCACTTCCTCCCCCCCCCCCCCCCCCCCCCCCCCCCCCCCCCCCCCCCCCTTCCCCCACTGAGCGAATTTGCGACCGGCGCGATTTTCAAATTTTCGGGAGCAAACAAAAAATTTAAAAAATGTGCTCTTCGATTTGAATTGTACACTGTATACAGTGCCAAATTGATTGTAACTGATTGTAAACTTCTCCAATATCCCAATGTGGTTGACATGAGAATAAATTGTCATTGTCATTGTCATTATTATAAGATATATAAATGGGGCCAGTCACCACGAAATGAGTCCAGTGTCGCATTAGGCTCAATCGTAGTAATAGCGATGTATAGTGTGTATGTACTGAAAATTGACCCACCTACCACATTTAAGATTTTTCCAAAAATCGACTTATTAATGTCTTGTAGTTTATGTCCCCAGAGCTTAGGTCACGAAAATATCTCCTTCTAACATTTTTTGGCAAATAATATAGGCTATGTTACGCATCATTAACTTTACACCTAATTATCTCAAAACTGGGTAATCCCATCGTTTATAAAGTCCAATTAGGTTTTTGTTCATATTTCTGGATATAATTTATCAATTTTAATGTGTGACCCCTTAATGTAAAGCTTACTTAATGTAGATTCATATAAGTTTAAAAGCAGGAATAAACATTTTGACCAACTGGACTCATTTCGTGGTGACAGGCCCCAAATATGAAGCATATTCGCTTTACGTCATCATTAACACGCAACAACAACAAAAACGCCGCTGTTTACCGCTTCATAATTATCTGAAAGAGGCTTCAGATTAATTGATATACCTGATGGATATTTAACAGTCGCCACCAATGCTGACGTCCCCTTGACACTCTCACCAGTGGCTTTGCAAACAAAGGAATCTCCATTCTCAATCTCTGCCCTGGATACCTACATGATGTTAACACCATACAAAAAAAGGTAAAATAAGTGTGATCAATTGACATTTCGTCATAACACGAGCACTTTGAATACGGTAATTGTTTAAAGATTACCTTAAGTGCACTATACCTGTATAAGAAGAAGTAGTAGTATAAGTAGTAGTAGTAGTAGTAGTAGTAGTAGTAGAATTATAGTAGTAGGAGTAGTAGTAGAAGTAGTGGTAGTAGTAGTATATCAGTAGTATAGTAGTAGTAGTAGCAGCAGCAGCAGCAGCAGCAGCAGTAGTAGTAGTAGTAGTAGTAGTAGTAGTAGCAGCAGTATAATAATAGTAGTACTAATAGTAGCAGTAGTAATAGAAGTAGTAGAAGTATATTGTCATCATCATGATGATTAAACACCACATTTCAATCACACTTAGTTCGCTGGTATATAGCGTTAAACAGTCCATCCTTATCAGGATCTGTGACTGTTGAAGGTGGTGTCCTTTCCTCACCACCCTGAGTAGTTCAGAAGAGGGACACTGCCACTACTTGTTGCAATATACTAGTATCAGCAGCATCAGTAGTATCAATAGTAGTAGTAGTAGTAGTAGTAGTAGTAGTAGTAGCAGTAGTAGTATTAGCAGCAGTAGTAGTAGCAGTAGTAGCAGCAGCAGCAGTAGTAGTAGTAGTAGTAAAAGTAGTAGTAGCAGTAGTAGGAGCAGTAGTAGGAGCACATATTACTCCGATTGTCTCATTTTCGCTCGCGTGAACATTGCCAGCACAAACCACTGACCTCTACCTCCTGGACGGATCATCGCCCATTCCCATTCACTATACGTTACGTACTAAAAGGCTGTATTGTCTGACCGTTCATGAATATTCATGTTTTTGCTAAACTCGGCAAAATGTTTGCTTTTACTAAATGGAAAATTGACGATGGGGGGTTGGATGAAATGGACATAATGAACCAAGCAGAAGTGATCTATGATTGTTCATGAGTCTTATGCTTCGTGTGCTTGACCTATAATCTTAAAATCGCTTGGCAAACTGAGTCCAAAGTTCGACATGTTTCACATGTGTACTATAGGCAATGACGAGCTTGCAACCTATTTTGATCAAATTACGGTGGGTGAACTTTCAAAAGTCAATGGGACATGAGGGTTCCAATGAAAGAGCTATTGATAACGTAAGTCGGGGTGGATGTGCTTTTCGTTTAAACAAAAAATGAATTTTTAACGATTTTTTTGTGTACAATTCCATAGGCTATTATTGCTGCTGACTCTGACGATAGGGGGCGTTGTGAAATGAGACTAAACGGAGCTGTATGGCAGCAGTAGTAGTAGTAGTAGTAGTAGTAGTATTGGTAGTAGTAGTAGTAGCAGCAGTAGTAGTAGTATTGGTAGTAGTAGTAGTAGCAGCAGTAGTAGTATCAGAAGTAGCAGCAGCAGCAGTAGTAGTAGTAGTAGTTGTAGTAGTAGTAGTAGTAGTAGTAGTAGTAGCAGTGGTAGTAGCGGTAGTAGTGTTAGTAGTAGTAGTAGTAGTAGTAGTGGTAGTAGTAGGAGTAGTAGTAGTAATAGTAGTAGTAGTAGTAGTAGAAGTAGTAGTAGTAGTAGTAGTAGTAGTTCTAGTAGTGGTGGTAGTGGTGGTAGTAGTAGTAGTAGTAGTAGTAGTAGTGGTGGTAGTAGTATTATTGTCATCATCTTAATCATGATTACCAACTACTATAATATTCACTTACCCTGAGTTCGCTGGCAGTATCAAATAGTCCATCCTCATCAGGATCTGTGTCTGTTGTAGGTGGTGTTCTCTCCTTACCATCTACAGTAGACCAGGAGAGAGAAACTGCCGGTCTGACTTGGTCCACCCTGCACCTCAACACGAAGTTTTCAGTGACCCCTTGTACTTCATAGACGCACTTTCCAGGCTCGGTCTCCTTGCAGCCACTCACGACCGGGTGAAGTGGTTTCGCGAAGGCTGGTTATGGAAATGAAATTTTGAAGAAGAAAAAATTATTAACCAGGGCCTCCGTTTCACATATGATAGCAAATTTTAAAATTCTACAACAAATCTGGTAATTTAGCCCACCAAAGTCATTTGAACAACAAATTATAACCAGGACGTTAAATGCGCCTGTATGGCACACAACCTCGAGTGAGGAGCACCCCCCCCCCCCCCCCCAACGACTCGATTATTATAACCTAACTGATGTGTCTTTGCTAGTGTGCACCGTTATAGATATCTTTGAATTAGTTGAATTTTTCCCCGAAATTAAAAATTATGTAATACAGATAATATGCCTTAGTCATCATGATGATTCTGACGAAGGTGGGAATTCCCAAAGTATAATGTGTTGTCGATAGGGGAAACAGATTTATCAGGCAGGACACTAAGATAAGTTTAACCAATGATGTCCTTTAGGGCATTCAAATGTTAGGTCGAATAAATGCACAAACAACAAAAGATTTTCGAAAGATTCAAGACTTCGACCAAAATTGTGTTTCACTTTGAAGAACGTGAAGTAAAAAGAAGTTAACCTAATCATAACTTATTTGCCAAGCTTGTTTTGCATTGCTTGAATTTCAGGAAATAATAATAATAAAGTTTGCATTTTGAAATATGAAGGAATGTAATTGAAAGTTGAAGAATATTATCCGGCAAATAAAAACAGAATGTTATTTATCCCCTTACCCCCCCCCCCCCCCCCTCCCCCCTCTCTCTGTTTTGCCTCCCCCTCTCTCTATCCATCCGTCTCTCCCAGCCCCTTTCTAGTTTTTTTTTCTCTCTCTCTCTCTATCTCTCTCTTTCTCTATCGCCCCCGCCCCCGGGCAGCAACGCAGAACAAAAGTCTTATTCATATTGCACATTTTTAACTTACCTTTTATAATCAGATCTGTATAGTTGTTTCCTTTTGTATCAATCGACCTTTCTCTCTCTCTCTCTCTCTCTCTCTCTCCCTCTCTATCCCTGTGGGGGGGGGGTAGGGATAAGTCTCATTCTTGTTGCATATATTTAGCTTACCTATAACCTTCAGATCTGTATAGTTCTTTCCTGTAGGAGCATTAGGCACAGAGACCTCACATGAATACGTCGTCTCATCCTCAATTTGAACATCTGATATCACCATGGAATAAACAGAGGTAATATTGTACCTCGTGTTGTTCGAGAGCCACTGACCATTAAAGTACCGCACCACGATCTCCACGATCTTCGCCTGGTCATCAAGGACACCTGTCCGATCGTCTTTGCGCCAGTAGACGGCCTCTGGTAACCCGTCAAACTGGCACGGAAGGGTAATATTGCCACCCCTGTAAGCTGTAGCATTGGGGTTCGTGATTACCTCGAGGTCTGAGAATAATATGTTAATAATACAGATTGTTTTGTTAATGAGGTTCATTGTGCAAGAGAAGTTTTAGTATTATTTATAAAAGCATGATTAGACCTACACACGGTGAAAAAGACGTTTATCAAACAAAATCACATTTGATTGGATTTTGATTAGTTTGATTTTATTTCTACATTTTTCGACATAATAAAAAAGATATATACAAACTAGGTACATATATATGATTAACGAAAGTGAAAATACATACATGTATATAATCTTATCATAATTATAAAAAGAAAAACAATTGTACCTATTAAAAAATATAGTTGACAAATGCAGGCGACCGCCATCTTAAAGGTAAAGACCAGTTCTGGTCATGCGATTGCATTGTGAAAGAAAGGTTGTGGAATCTATCAGAAAAGGTTGATCATCTAGCATATAAGTATTGGTGTGTACTGCAAGGTTCTTGGATCATCGAAATGATAAGAAATTTGACCCAGTCTTGGTAAAGTTACCAGCACTGTGCAGCAAGATGTACATGGGACTACGCGGCACGTGCGCGATATCTATCCGGTCCTGATAGATATAATAATTTACCAAATATATCAATTAGTAGGCGGTTTCCCGGCAAAATTTGTATCATCACGTATTAGTCAAAACAATTCTTTCACATGATTGGTAATAAGAGCTTCCATTACATTTTTTGAGAGGGAGGGCGTATCCAAAACTGGTATTTACCTTTAAGCTAAGGATCGAAGGTCATGGCGGCCTAAAAAAAGAACCTATATGGGCGACCAAAGTTATAACATATTTAATTAGAAATAAATTAATCATAACAGCCACATAATAATTTGTGTCTTTAATAGGTTTTTACGTCACCTATTGAAATGTGCGAACGCGATAATGACGTCTTATATAATCTGAACATGATTTCTGATAGCAATACTAAAGAGCATTGACATTACCCTTAAAGAGATGATTTAGTTCAGGAAAAGGTACACAAATATGTGCTAGCTCTTCTTAAATTATTTTTGTTTTTTTGGAAGAATATCATTTAATAAAAATGGCACTTTAAATGCCCTCATACCAGAAATGTGGCAAGAGATGGCTGAAGTATGTGGACCAACTTTCCTGCCATAATGTCTCTGTAGCCCCATATACACATTTTTGTGTGTCGTTCATGTGATTTTCAGCAAGACCAAGTCAAATGTATAATCATGTTAATGATTCCATAAACTCACAGAATTACACCAATACTTAAGTTTACCTCCATAATCAACATTTCTCATCGCTTCTATTTCCAGACAGTTTTCTTTTTTACAATGTAATAGCACAAGTAGAACTTAACGTTATTTTAAAGTTTATTTCATGAAAGGCTTTGCGACAATATATCAATATGTTAAGATCAGTATAGGCAGCAGCAGGTTCCGCAGTAACAATGATTGATTTTTGTTTAAATGTAATTACGTATCAACAGATGTCCTTTTGTTCCCCCGCTGAACTTGCATAATATATTAGGGTGATATTTCCAGGAGAATGGAAAGACATCGACCCGCCCCTAAAGTCTGCAAAGGTGGGTGGTGATCTAAGGTTCTGAGAAACATCTTTGCAGTAAAAACTGAATTATACTCCCCAGGAGAAATATGTAATGTTATTTTATACGGCAAAAATACATAACTATTTTAACTTACACTTTGACAGAATAGAATATCTTATACATATAGTAAGAATAATATTCCAATTATAATATGAATTGTCAAATGTAAATTAGTTTCCAATCACCTTACATCTAATCAACTTTAAACTTAATTATATACCTCACTTAAGAAATCCAGCCACCTGATTGGTCGAAATTGCATTCATAAACTTTAACTATTTCTGTAAAATTCCTGGTAAAATTCCAAACCCATGTAATAGTTTTAAAAAATAGTTCTAAAAAATAGTTATAAAATCCCAGTAACCATGGTTACCCATAGGTTTACATGTTAAAAAATGATTTGAGCGATCGCGGATACCGTACGTGTGCGAAGAATTGGTCGGCATTCTTAGTACGGCAATATATCTCGATTTAAACAAGGCAAAAATGGCTGTAGAAACTGTCCCAAGATTTCAACTTCTGGATGAGGATCAAATGCGAGACATGCTGACAGCAAGAACACCAAAAAGGGTACGTGAAATCTTCCATAATTTGTTTTCAGTAGGCCTAGATCTAGATTCTATTACGCGACAACCAGATGCTGGTGATTGTAGTGATTTGTACGTCACGGACGGATGCAGATCCTTCCCGTAGAGATTACACACCCCTATGCATTTCCATTGGCCATTGCGCACTCGATCATGCTAGATTGGTCGATGTTTTAATTACCAGAGATTCAAACTAATATTGCTCGTGAACCTGAAGGTGATACTCAATAAGTGAGGTGTCATATGAAAGCGCAGGTTTTTCTCCATATTCCCCACAGGGCCGGCCGACCCCTAAAATTGCAAAAATATCTTGCTTAGACTAGAATCTAGATCTAGTCTACTCTCAAAGAAACACTCATAAAAAACAACCGTGCAGATAAGCTAGATAAAGGCCAAGGTGGTGTCATAAGTTGACTCTTTTTTTTCGGCATATAATATTCGAGAAAAAGTTGTTTTTTTACGCTCTCGGGAAGGTTACAATTGGGCTATTGCCCTCGGCACGCCTCGGGCAATAGCACAATTCTAACCTTCCCTTGAGCGTATAAAAACAACTATTTCTCTCAAAGCAGTCATTAATACTATACTAGTACACGCAACTCTTCCGATTGGTCCGATTACAAGTTCTCTAAATAATTACCAAAGTAGTATTGCGATTGGTAGATAAAAAAGACGGGATATAAGGTCCCTTCCCCCTGCCTATCTGTCTTTATCTATCAGCTTTTCCCCCTCCTACCCTTCATCTCCCTCTCTCTCTCTTTTTCTGTCAGTCCGTCTGTCTCTTTCTCTTTCGCTCTTTCTCTCCCCTTCTCCTTCGCTGTCTGTCTCTCCCCTCTCCTTTGTCTGTCTATCTCTCCCCCTCTCCTTTCTATCTGTCTGTCTTTCTTTATTTCTCTTTCTCTCTCCCCCCTAGCTTCCCATTCTCTCTCTCTCTCCCTTTCTCTCCCTCCCCCTCTCTCTCCCTCTCTCTCCCTCCCTCTCTATCTCTCTCTCTCTATCCTCCTCTCTCTCTCTCTCTCTAGCACGTCATTGTCCTCCTCTCTCTCTCCCTCTCTCTCGCTCTCCCTCTCTATCTCTTTCTCTCTATCCTCCTCTCTCTCTCTCTCTCTCTCTAGCACGTCATTGTCCTCCTCTCTCTCTCTCTCTCTCTCTAGCACGTCATTATCCCTTAACAATGAAAATGACATGTATATATCACTTCCTGCTTTCATTTCCGACAATAATAAAACTGGATTCAACCATTAAAGGGCGATCCAACTCCTGAAAAAAGTTGGAAATAAATAGGGAATTTTTTTAAATGAATGTTTGAAATATAAGATCACGAAGTCTACAGGAATCTCAAATTGCTAGTTTAGTCAGTGCATTGTGATGTCGTCGCGGATAACTCTCCCGTGTGTCATGTACATAACATCATTAATTTCTGTTTTTCTCCTAAGTGCCTTCTTCGTTGGGGCACTTCTCAAAATATACTATGGAAAGCATATTATTATCGGTCCACTAAAGATACAAGATCCCCTGAGTCATAGATTTGTGCATTTTTGAAGAAATTAGTCATAATTATGTTCTGGACCAAATGGGAAAGTTGTCCGCCATTACATCACAGTGACATAGCCTATTTGATGATCCCATACGTATAGTAATTACAACTGTCAAAAGTTCATAACTTTCTCATTTTTGACTGGTTTCATTCAGATTTTCTCTGAAGTTTCTGCCTTCCTGTATATATAGTAGCTCGCCATCAAGGTTTGTTAATTGCAATGTAATATCTTACGCAAAGTGTCGTACCTCACATAATTTGTATTAATACAAAGAGTAGTTTCTCTATGATTCATGGTAGCTATGAGTATTTTAACTATCGTTACTTCTAAAGCGTTTATAAGACGTACAGTCTATACGATCGAGGCTACAAACTTCAGTACATAACTGTACGGAAACTATGATCCTTCCGATCGAGTACCGTCAGTTCCAAAGTTCATTCAGTCATTTCAACGAAATGGAAACGAAAAATGACTATTCAACAATAGCGGAAATATCGTGTATGTGTACATGACACTTAATCACAATACATTACATTCGGCACGTCTCGTCCATGCTGCTTTTCAATAATGTACATGATGTATTTGAATTGTATTGTAGCCTATGAATAATTTGGGCCTCTGTCATTCTTTTATTCCTCCATGAACTACATAAAGGATTATTTAGACAAATAGACAACAATAGTTTAATTAGTGATGACTCATACTTCATGATTGTACCCAACAATTGCAATTCAATGTACAAGTAATTGCAAATTATGAAAGTGAATTATAACGGACATACGAACAAATAAATATTACCATGGAAATGTTTTTGTTTTATCTGTACTTTAACGACATCATATTATCTCCATAGGCCGTAATGCATCCGGTTGAAGAAATAAGCGTATAAAGCCAGGGAAGGGCATTTTTTTTTATTTACGCGCATTCTAATCATTATCATTATCATTATCATCATAATTTTCTCACTATTGTCGATAGTGTTATTTTGTATGGATTAACATAAATTATATTTGTATTGTATATTTCACAGTGTTAAATTGACAAATTCAAACTGATTGTAAACTTCTCCAATACCCAAATGTGGGTGACATTGTCATTGTCATACAGCGTGTTTCTATTAGTTATACTGAATTTATCCAGTTGAAGAAATAAGCGTATAATGCCAGGGAAGGGAAGTATCTATCTACAAACACGTTTAAACTTAGTAAAATTCTTTCGAAAAATAATGCTTCGGTTTCATTTATTTAAGTATGTGCAAAAAACATGTTATGAGTTCAATATTAACTTCATGTTTCTCTTTTTTTCAGTAATTCATTAATTCAGATATCAATTTACTGGTGCCAGTCATTTTTTTTTTCTCAATTGCTTTCATTAATTTCGTCATTAATTATCGTTTTAATTAATATTATCGTTTTGATTTTGATTATTATTATTATCATCATACTTTTTCTCACTATTGTCGATATTGTTATTTTGTATGGATTAACATTGATTCTATTTGTATTGTATATTTCACAGTGTTAATGAGAATAAATTGTCATTGTCATTGTCATTGTCATTGAGCATTATCCGGATAAATACATTACGCGGGTTAACAGGCCGTGAATAAAAGTTCATCGAACTCTGGCTGAGGTCACCGCAAAGTATTGTGGGACTGCTAGGTCAACCTGGGATTGTAGTGTCGCGTGCGTAGGGGTTAAATATTCCGATCACGTGATAACTCCGATTTCCGGTTTCTCCCCGGTATGTGCACTCAATCGGAACGGGGTGTGTTTCTACTTACGTTATCTGATTAGCTTCCCCTGCATTATCCTTCTAAAAGAAGGATAATTTTGCGGATGATGCCGGAGAAAGTCAGTTTCTATTAGGAAAAATGTGTGCCTTATCGGTCATTAGCCGGATAATGGCTTTAGATAGAAACACGCCGATTGTCATGATACAGTGACTTGCTTGAATGAAATAGAACATCTCATAAAATAACATTCAGTTAGCTTTCAATTCCAAAGTCATGTTCAATTCAATTCAATTCAATAATGGTTTTATTAAAAAACAATGCCTCGCAGCCAAAATGCTGAATTGTGCATGTTAAAATGTATACATGGGCTTCATTACATAACATTATATTTCATTTGTTACAATACATTTAACAGAATTCATGTGTAGCATTTACAATCAATTAAAAGTCAGCAAAATGTTGCTCTATGTTGCCAGTTCATCAACAGTAAGTATATAATTATGAATTGATGTCTCTGTAACAAGATAAACATATTCCAGAGTGGGTTGTAAAACATATAGTTTCCTACGTTAAAACTAATTAAAATCACAATTGGGTACGTATTAAAACATTAGATAATGTGGTGGGGGGGGGGGGGGGGTAAGATTTTTTTTTTTTTTGGGGGGGGGGGGGGGTTTCGAAATTTTAAATAATTTGACATTTTGTTCCGTTGGGGGGGGGGGTTAGGTCACCTTTTTAAGGTCAGTCATTGGCTTTTTTTTTTAATTTAAAAAAAAAATCAAAGGGGGAGTTTTAGGGGGCTTTTCCTCAAAAATACACACATTAAAATACCAAAGGGGGGAGGGGGTTTAACCCCCCCCCCCCCCCCCCCCCCCCCCCTGCGTACGCGCCTGTACTGGGTGTACTTTGTTGTTCTCCTCACGCAGTAGCGACTTTCCTGTTTTTCAACTAGCAATTAAAGAAAAGGGACTTTTTTCCAGATTATGAGCAAACGTAAGACATAATTGTTTTCTTCTTTCCTCAAGAGTCACTAAGTTACATGTTTCTAATGCAACATTGTATGAAGTATAACTACTACCCATAAATATTCTACATGCTCTCTTTTGAATTGATTCAAGTGCATATATGTGCTGTTTTGTAAGAGCTCCGTTGAATACAGGGGCACAGTACTCTACAATCGGTCTTATATATCCTCTAAATATGGTGATAAGATCTACAATAGGTAGTTTGATTTTACATTATACAAATAATAGACTGTCAATAATATTTGAGGAAGAATGATAAACATGATGAAAATTAATGATTTACAAACCTACTTTTTTAATGAATATATTATGGTAAGTAGCCAGTACTTTGCACTCTGTTAGCATGGTACTACGAGCATTTTATTGTCTTTCTATGTTTATTTTATATTTTAATTTTTCTTCTTTGCCCTCGTTTTCGACAAACGAAACGGGCCAAAAAGGGAAGAGGGGGGGGGGGGGGGTGGGGAACTAGGAATGACCTTTATTAGAGTTTAAAAACATTTAAGCCCACTGCACACTAAAAGGACTGCCTGTGTACAATCTATTTTTTTGGAAGAATTCGCAAAAAGCATTTGATATGAACATTCAAACTTTTAAAACCTTAATGATCGAGGATTTCAAAAGTCATTTGAAAAAGAAAAATTTAAAGGAATTTCAGACATCCTTTATACCCAAATCGGCTCAGAATTCCGATGACGTCATATCATTTGAGCTATTGTCTACGATTTGAAGCCGATTTGGTTTTTATTCTAACTAGAAGGCCTAAATGCACTCGAATTTCAGCTTTTAGTATTCTTATCATTCTTTAGAACTTACATCAGGAAGCCGCGTTTGTTTTGATTTCTATATCTCATAATTGCAGTCTCTTCGAAAATCCTATACCGTGTGAGTCAAAAAAACGTTTACACCTAGAAAATTGCTAATTATTAAAAAAAAAAATCTATGAACAGTAAATTATTAAACATCTTATTAAAGAGTGTTTTATCCCAATCATTTGGTATCATTTTTGTGTGGTATGCGTTCACGCTCGGATGAACAGGAGGCATTGTTTTTGGGAGAGTGTCAAAATCGACTTGCGCCAAAGTGATGCCTACAGTAATTATGTTGGGATTAGCGGAGTGAGAGAATGAATTGAATGTATCAAATGAAATGCATTGCATATGCTTTTTGCAGAAACAAAGTCACACACACACACACATACGCGCACAAATGTTCGTTGATATCTAATATTCGATATTTGATATGTGTGGCATGATTAATTTTGTTCAAAGGGATGATATTTAGATGTGCAATGACCGAATTAATCCCCGAATCCCAATTGTTTTATTCAAACATCACATAAGCAATTTTGGCGCAAGTCCATTTTTGCACTCTAGCTAACAATGCCTCCTGTTTATCCAAGCGTGAAAACATACCACATAAAAATGATACCAAATGATTTGGGATAAAACACGCTTTCATAAGATGTATAATAATTTACTGTTCATAGATGATTTTTAAAATAATTAGCAATTTTCTAGGTGTAAACTTTTTTTTGACTCACACTGTAGTGTGCGGTGGGCTTTACATGAAGAGATCTCTTATATCTATACATTTGTAATAATGGAAATCCCCCCCCCCCCCAAAAAAAAAAAAAAGAAGAAGAAAAAGAAAAGACGCATAATGAAAATGCGGCAGCCATCTTGAGAAAATATATATTTTTAAAGAAAGTCAACTTACTGCTGAGCGTCCCCTTCTCATTAGAGAAGTCAAGAATTCGTTTGAATTTTTCGTGGCCTAGTAGTTAGTATTGTAATAAGGCCAGCATTAATTCTTACAACGATACCTGCATGCAATGCCAGCTAAGCCTATGCAAATTATGTAATAGACAATTATGTAATATTTGCTATATAAGAATTGAACATTTTTATCATTATTTTGTTGTATACGCATAGTATGAGTAGTAGGGAATTTTTGGATTAAAAACAACAACATTGTTGACAAAAAAAATGTACGATGGTTTACTATTTAGAGCTATGTAATACTCATTTATACTGCTACATTGATCATGTTAATTCCGACAACAATACATGCATGCAATACTAACTTCGTTATATACGCATGATATAATTGTGATCATTTCCTCAGTTCAAGTAGACTTAGAGCTATGCCACTACTTTTTCTTGATACTTACTTGAATCTACTTCAGAGAATAAAACAGCCAATAATGCGACCAGTCCATTGTAGAACTTCATTGTGAAGCGAGTATCCCTACGGACTGATCCAATCCACAATGAAACGCAATTATATCCCTTTTTTCTACTATGACATTGATGTATGATTAATGTGCATGTGACTCTATACCACGTAACCCAGTGCAGAGTATACATCGCGCTTTCTTAGATGGGAATACCCACTGACATTCAACCTATTTCCGGCCATGCCGTACGTGAATATTTGTTTCGTACTATTGCATTACGAATCATTTATAAGTAAGCCTTGAATCCTCCCGATAGCTGTATTGCTCGTCGCTGTACAACATTTTGTACCAAATAGAATAGCAACGAATTTGCTCTGATCTCTTACCCCTCATTCCAGTTCGCGGTTGCTCCCTCGGTTACTCTATCCCTCTATACAGTGTGAGTCAAAAAAAAGTTTACACCTAGAAAATTGTTAATCATTTTCAAAATCATCTATGAACAGTAAATTATTATACATCTCATGAAAGAGTGTTTTATCCCGAATCAGTAAGTATCATTTTTTGTGAAATATGACTTGTGTTCACGCTTGGATGAATTGGAGGCATTGTTTGCGAGAGTGCAAAAATCGACTTGCGCCAAAGTTGCTTATGGGATGTTAAAAAAAAAAACAATTGAGATTTGGATATTAATTCCGTCTTTGCAGATCCAAATAACATTCCTATCAAAATTAATCATGCCACACATATCAAATATCGAATATAAAATATCAACAAACATTTGTGCGCGCGCGCGTGTATCTGTGTGTATATGTGACTTTACTTTTTTTTTAAACCAGAACTCACCTTTATCTTTAAAGGTAAAGACCAGTATTGGTAACGCCCCAATTTCAAAAAATGAAATGGAAGCTCTCATTACCAATCATGTGAAAGAATATGTTTTGACTAATACATGATGATAACAAATTTGCCGGGAAACCGCCTACTAATTCATATATTTGGTAAATTTGTTTCTCTCATGGTCGTGTGAGAGATATAGGGTAGTCCCATATACATCTTTCTGTGTATAGTGCTTGTAACTTTACGAAGAATGGGCCAAATTTCTTATAATTTTGATGATTCCAGAACCTTGCAGATGCTAGATGCTAGAGATCAACCTTTTCCACAACGTTTCTTTCACAATGCAATCGCATGACCATTACTGGTCTTTACCTTTAAACCATTTACAAAACTTAATTATACGGGCTAATGGAGAGTTCAAATTAACCCATTACGCTTGGCGTCGCCCTTTTTCTAGGAGGGGGAAATTGAACTGGATCTCTGTGACCGGGTCTTTCCACCATGTAAAACTGATCGGGGGTGTGCAGGTGGACAACTCCACCGGGGTTTCCACTGACTCTTATATATACGAAGAATACAGTCGGTTCTTATTTACAAAGGTGGCCAAACCCGAGACTATGTAAAATATGAAACAGGTTCCAGAAGAATCTTTTTACTAAACCTGTTTACAGTAATATTCTTTCAACTAATGCTATGGTCACATTACCCAAAAGTAGCCTGCTCGGCGGCCGAGCGGCGAGTTTTTAGCCAATTTTGCCCGGTCACCGAGCGGCGGCCGCCCAGGCACCGCTTGTTTTTAAGGCATCGCTCGGTCGCTGCTGGAGTTTTAGCGCGGGGTTAAAATTCAGGCGGAGCCTGCTCACCGTTCACCGTCGAGCGATTTAGGTCAAAAATCGAAGCCGCTAGGTCAATGGCTGTCGAGCAGTCGCCGCCCGGTCGCCGCCCGGTCGCCGCCCGGTCGCCTGGGGGGAGATCAGTCGGTCACTGGGCGGCGAGTCCAAAATCGGTCGGCAGCCTTTGACCTAGCGGCTTCGATTTTTTACCTATATCGCTCGGCGGCGAACGCTCGATTAGTTCGGTGCCCGGGCGGGGAACGGCCGGGCACCGAGCGTATTTTGGAGCCCCGCCGATCACTGGCCGGCCGCCGGGCAATATCTTTAAAATCAGCCGGCGGCCGGTGGGAGACTGCTCGGGAATCGGTGGGTCACCGGTCGGTCACTGCTGGGACACCCCGCGGAAAAAATCCGCGATTTCGCCCAGTTGTGACCTAAAATCGACCGGCGACCGACGGGAAATCGACAGGGCACCGCCCAGGCATCGCTGGGGCTCTACAGCCTGCTCGACTTCTCCAAAGAATCGCTGGGCGATGCCTAAATTCCAGCGGCGACCAATTAGGCTACTAATCGGCCGGTCGCCGCTCTGATTTGCGACCATAGCTTAACATGACTAAAGAGGAATAAACTAGATGAGAAAGCTCACAATTATTTTGTGCACGTTAAAAATAACTCAACGCTCTTTGGGTTTTAAGAGGCGAATCATCCCCCTCCCCATTCACTCTCTCGCTCTCTCTCTCTCTCTCTCTCTCGCTCTCTCTCCCTCTCTCTACCTCTCAACCCCTCTTTCTCTATCTCTCTCCCTCTTAATAAAAATAAGACAACTGAGCTTCTAATGAACATACCTTTTTCTAAGGCGCTGAAATCGGACATGGCATGATTTGTAAAAAAACCCACTAAAATCAGGAAGAAACTAAAACAAATCCTTTTACGAGCCTAACCTGTCTTGATATTTATATACCCATCGACGTCACTGACTGGCCGCAGGTATGTAGGTTGTCAACCCCTTTCCCCTCCCTCCCTCCCATTCCAATCTTGCTAACGTTTCCATGGAACGGAAGACTGAAAAAGGAGAGGCTATAAACATGATAGAGAGTGAGTGCTTCAATAGATTTATTCCTTCTAATAGCAACTGTAGGCTACTAGTCTATGTGCTACACATAATTATTATACTGTTAAATTAAACTACAATTTTGCACAATTATATATATATATATATAAGCAGTGATTCAGTCTATTGACTTTTATACGAAAAGGCATAACATACAATTCTAAAACAACAAAAAATACATACACATGTTTATAAACATGATTATAATGATATCATCTCAACCTTTCCACTGTAATTTGTGTTGGTCATATCCATGCACGATTGTTTATTTGTACAAACAAATCTTTAAATCGGGGGCAAAGACAAGACCGTCTGACATGCTTGCTTGATAAAGATGGGATATTGCACAAATTCTAACTTTTTCACATAAAAGAGAAGAATTTATTGACCGTATTCGATGAGATATTTAAAGGATCACTAAAAATTCATTCTTTTAAAAAAAAAGATGGTGAATTCTGGTTTAGAAGAAATTTAAGTTGGAGCTTTCTCTTTAAAAAAAAAGAAATTTTGAAAGGAAAATCATGTCCTTTGAAATGGATTGCTCTTCGAATTTGCTCACATTCGAAGTACGATGAGTAAAATCCGAGAGGTTTTGACCAAACTTTCATGCCCCATGTGAGTGTGGAAGAGGCACATTTCTGTGTGTACATGACTTTCAGCATGTACGGCAAGATTGAGGCAATTTCTTAGCATTTTGATAATCAAGAAAAGCCCTTAATATACACCTATTCATGTGTACTATATTTTCATTCATTCATTTATTTCATTGGCAGCAGAAAAATACAACAGAGGAATTTTGAAATGACAAGATACAGCATACAAGAAAATAACATAAAAATACTGTATACAGATTCAATCATGTATGCTGGAGTAGGTAGCAGCCCAAACAAAAGAGTGGGGCTCTTCTACTGTTATATATAGCTGAGCCAGAAATTTAAATGTATGAAATATAATTAATTATACATGATATTTAGAATATAAAACATCGCATTACACAAACTTTATAATTACAAACACAACTAAACAAACCGATTATGTACAATTTTCATTTCATTGCAAAGGATAATCAGTCTTTCATAATGGACCAGTTTACAAACATGTTCAAATTGATGTCTTCTTTCCTGTGGACCTAGTGGCGAGATATTCTATTAGCCTGTTATTAATAAATGACCAACAATACTTTCAATACAGTCTGCATCCACTACCTGTTATTATTTGGGCAAGTCTCGGGCAATCGTTCAGGTTGTCAAGAATAACAACGTTTGTTTAATGAGTATGCATAACTTTTGAATATGTTTGTAAACTGGTCGATTGCGTTCAAATAGCTTCTGTCATAGCCCAACCGCATGACCATGCTGAACTCGACCTTATCTTGAATGGAAACTGCAACAAATTAAGTACGAAAATGCCGTGCAGATACAACATGCATTATATTGCTAGATGACAAAAGACTACATAAACATTAAGTTTGTGAGTGAAAGTGAAAGACATGCTGAAACGAAACTCACTCGAATATACTGCATGATACACACACACGCACACACACCCACCCGCATACCCACCCACCCGCACACACACACACACACACACGCATACACGCACACACGCACATCTATATACAAGAGAAGATGCATACAAAGACGGAGAAGATTATTTAGTTCCGACTTAAAGCAGTTTTAAAACGGAATTTATATATGTGAGCGTTTGTGGTATGTAAATGTACAATACAATGTCTTTCATTAATGATTGCGCCAATGTAATTTATTCATATAAGATAAATAAAGTTTATAACTTATCAAAACTATATCGATCAATCTCTATGACCCTTTAGATTGAAGAATTCGTTTTGAGAATAAATGGACTCTATCTATCAATTATAAATTACATTGTTACAATCAATTTTCATGAACAAAAGGTAATAAAGTTCATTCCAACTTTAAAGGCAACAGTATATTTATAATGTATATAAGCAGAGTTGACTTCATATACATGTAGACATATTATGTCGACAGATACTTTTGATTATCAGAAATCCATATACACTGTACTAGGTTGAAATTGATCTAGCGACTAATATGATTAGGATAAAGCTCTAAAATATAAAACAATGAAGCACATATATATATATATACATACAATGCAACGAACTTGGAGACCACCTGCACGTAAAGACCAATTTTCATGTTTCCTTTGAGTGGTCTTTAAATACAGGTTTCACTGAATATATACAATACAATGTCTTGCACATGAGAAACACTGAAACATTGACATTGACAAAGCGAATGTCAAAATACCTTTAGCAAGTCTCCACTCATTAAAAATGCCCATGATGAAGATGAAAAATTATTTTGTGGTAAATTTATGTTTCATGCTTTTAGAGCTTCAAGTACTTAATTGTGATGAAAAAACAAATAGTTTCGTACTACCTATGTACATACTCTATCATTTGTTAAAGCTTTTCAGCCCAGATGTTATTTGTCGTGTCAGCTAAGACATTCGTGACACATTATTTTACATTATTACCATGACTCACCTTTAAAAATAACCTCGCACTCGAATTTTTAGAATGTTTTTTTTAATTCAAAATGTGCCTTGGGAGAGTAACAACCATGGGTGTCGATCCGTCATTGATACCTATTCATCAGGTGGGGGATGAATGAATAGATCACCCCCCCCCCCCCCCTGATGAATAGGTATTACGTAAGGATCGACACCCATGGTAACAACGCTTCCTCATGCAAGGCCGAGGTATGTACTTGCAAATAAAACCAACGATATGCTGTAGCTAGCACTTGACATGATACGTCTTGATCCATAATTCATTGTTAAATTGTACTCATTTTTTCTTTAAAAATCCGAAGAAGCCCTTCCCAGGATTGCTGTTCTGATAAGCCACGTCCATCTGCACGACGTTGGTGGATCCGTTGTCTCGCCTCTTTTTATCTCTCACGATCAGATTCTCGTCGGCACACTCCATCATGGTCTTGAGCATTTTGAGGAGCTCCAGACGTCTTTCGTAGCAAGGTTCTGTAGGTGTCTCCGTGATATTCTCGATGAAGTAGAGCTTTTGATCCAGGGCACCCATGCCGGTGGCTTGGGCTTTGATGGTGTCCATCCGTTCGCCGACGCTATCGCGATGGGTGAACACTATGGCAGGGTGAGAGCCTATATGCAAACCAACCATTTTGAAAACAATAATTCGATTTTTGATATTAACAATACTTTCTTATTTCACCAAGAGAATCCACGTCAGCAGCATTGTAATCATTATTGGCCCAGAAAATGCCTATTTACACCTGGGGGAGGGGGGGGGGAGTGGCTAATGTGGATTAATGTCTTGCCCAATTAAGGACATTAGTGCTTTGATGGGATTTGAACCCTCAATCATAGTAATGAAAGTCAAGTTAATGAACCACGAAACCTCGCAAATAATCGAAGGTGTCGGGGTTTTTAAAAAAAAGTTAAATTACACCTATAAACTCTAAAGGATGTAAATTCAAAGTAGAGAAATCGTAAAACTCAAATCAAAGGAGGCATATTGCACATAGGCCTTGAGAAAAACAGAATCAAACTTATTTCGTCATAAAGCATAATGTGGAAACGACATATTTACCAAATTCGTTACGAATCGCCTTTACAAAGTCTGGTAGAAACTTGTCAAGTGCGTTGACCGGCTGCCTGGCACTGCAAGATCAGAATAAAGATTTGATGATCATGATAATGAGAAAGTCTTCGCACCTTCAAGACTTGGTAGTATTAGGATTTAGGAATATGAATGAATGAAGAAATTCATGATTGCTTTAAAAGAAAAGAAAAGAAATGATATTCAATTGTCAAGACATTTGCTCGAGGATATCAATTTCTTGTTGATCTTGTTGAACTATGAATAGAACCTATATTCACAGTCTCATCACTTATAAACTCCTCATCAAAAACCAATCCCCAAACACAACACTATTTTGAACTAAGTTTCTGTTATCAATGCTACATACATGTTCAATGATACTTTGCATCGTTTGGGCTAAATCGGTGTTCACAGCCATACAGAGCAGAACGATATATGGATCCGTATTGCATTTTATTTATATTTCAGAAATATATCATAAACACAACGGGAGCACAACCCAACCTCATATGTATCACTCTTTTCTTTCTACGTATCTCGGAATAGTCTTGGATAGCTTTCTTAATTTCCAGTACGATTAAGGTTATGAGACGTTACTTACTCGAAAACCAGGATAGGAAAATCGACGGTTCCTTCCAAAAGTTTGCTTGTGCCGCCTGAAAAAGAAAGAGAGCAAAGTGCACTGTATACACGTAGTGACGTAGGTGGATTTTTATTATTAAGGACAATTACCTCCAGATTGTAGTTGTCCGGATACAATATATCAGTGTATTTAAACCAAAAAAGGGAATTGCGTCGGACAGACCGTTAATGTCATCATCCGAAAGACGTGTGTGAGTATCGGTTAGCACTATTTTTTTTTTTGGTGCCCTCAAAAATGTGAAAAATCACCCCCCCCCTCCCCCCCTTGATCGCCATGGGGTAAAATCTCCAAAAAAAAGGTAAAATTAACGTGTTTTTACAACTTTTTTGAACTCAGATCGTTGTTTGATGACGTTCCGCAGTAATGTGCATGCGCACCTTAGCTGCTCATGGTCAGCTGGTTATGTATTCACCATGCACGAACATTCCTGCTTCAAAGTTTCAAAGTTCAAAGTTCCTAACTACGAAAGTCCCTAGCGAACAAGTAAGTACTCACGAATCTGGTCCATAATGTCGTTGATGCAGGAGACATCTAGATCCTTCATTCCCCGGTTATCAACTACGGTTAAATGGTCGGTTAGGGCATACTTCTTTGCGGTGACGGTTACGCCCCCTATGGAGTGAGATTGGGCCACTTCCGCTGTGCCGAGCTCACCTTAAAGTGTACAGATCACAAACAGACACCATGGAGTTACTAGTAAATCCATGCATCCACTCAAAGTAAATCGTTTCTTTCATTAGTAGTTCCATGTCGTAATACCATTATTCAAAATATGAGCGTCAAATGTTATTCCTGTAATAACAATTTGTTTCGTTTGTTAGTACAGTGTAGTTCCATGTCGTAATACCATTATTCAAAATATGACAGTCAAATGTAACTCTTGTAGAGAGATTTTGCAAGTTGGAATAAATTTTCAATATAAGAGTCATAGAGATTGATAAATAAAGTTCTGAGGAGAGAACATTATACATTTTTTTACGTTTTCAATTTTCTGCCTTTTAATTTTTTAATTTTGTACCATTTAATATATGTTATTGTTGAATTTGGTTTATTCTAATCTGTTAAGTAAATTTGTTTATAAATATGTAGATTATCTGTAAATATTGTGATCTCTCTTGATATACCAATACAAATACAATTTTTTTTCTTTAAAGGAAAAAAAAATCATGAGTAAATACAATTGTTACATATTATTTTATGAAAAGAGGTGGAGAAGAATTATTCCCAATTTTTGGGCAACCGTGAGTGTAGGTCAAGTTCTTACCTGTGAGAGAATATTTGAGGGATCGTACGAGAGAGGACTTCCCAGCATGCGTCACGCCGAACACACCCAATCGGGTCACATTCGGCCAACTTCGGCCTTCCTCTTTTTCCAGCCCAGAAAAGGACCCCGGTTCGTAGTCATTGATTCTCTTCTCTAACTGTTCGAATTCGCCTAGTCGTTCAAAAAGAAAGGGAGAACACTTACAAAAATTGTTTGATAAAAATGGCCCAATGTATTTATTTGTCCGCTCAACTAAATTCTTGTCCAGATTTAAAAAAAATATATGTAAAGTGCGCGGAACAGAGACCCTTCACGTTGAGCTATGTGTTATAAGATACAGACAACTAACCCCTAGGGCAATCACCCTCTAGGACGACTACCCCCCGGACAACTACCCCTGTACAGCTACCCCTAGGATAGTTGTCCGGGTGGTAGTTGTCCTAGAGGATGGTTGTCCTAGGGCGTAGTTGTCATAGGGGGTAGTTTACTGGGGGGAGTTGTCCGGGGGATAGTTGTCTGGGTGGTAGTTGCCCGGGTGGTGGTTGTCCGGGGGGTAGTTGTCTGGGTAGTAGTTGCCCGGGTGTTAGTTGTCCGGTGATTAGTTGTCCTAGGGTTAGTTGTCCGGGGGTAGTTGTCCCAGGGGGTATTCGTTCTAGAGGGTGGTTGCCCTAGGGGTAGTTGTCCTAGGGGGTAGTTGACTGGGGTGGTTATCCGGGGGTGGGGGTGGATGTCCAGGGGGTAGGTGTCCTAGAAACCATTATAAGCTTTAAAATTGTTTGTTATAACGGTACGCTCTTTTTCTTCAAATATATTTTAAAGTAATTGTCATATTCTTACTTTGTAATAGTTGTAATGGCGACAAAGGCTCTTTTGCAGGATCATCATCATCATGCTCCCTCTTCTTTTCTGTATGACGTCATAAAAGAACGAACGTGTTTTAAATTATAACTGTGTGTTTTGGCTTTGCACGCATTTGTAGTACCTTAATTAAGTACATATGTTCTGTTTTCATTGTTTGAAAGTAAAACATTAAGTAGTAAATGCATTTTTTCCCTTTTCTCCTCCTTTGGATCAAACTTATTCAATGACAGATAATTTATTTGTAGGTCGAAGTACTAAACATCACCTGGACAAAATATATAAATTGTATGGAAAAGATTTTGTTCGGAATTCAACGATGCATGCATATATATCTTGAGAAAATGAATCAACCCCTTTCTAACCCTCTCCAAACGATGTCATAATAGCTTACATCTAGACTACATGTGACTCAAATAGAAGCCAATTTCTAATTATAATATGTGGATAAATAAGATATTAATCTTGAATCTTGAATTGTAAAACTAACCAAATCTTAAACATTTATCAGAATATTAGCTCACTTCTCCAAAGAAAAAAGCCGATGCCGATGCCAATTGCTATGACGATGAAAACAAATATGGTAATCCCAGCTTTCTCTCCGCTTGAAAGACCTTCCCCAGCAGGTAAAATAAGAATACATTGAGAAGATAACATTTATCAATCTTTATCAATTATTATCAATCAATAATAGCGCTAATGCTGAAAATAATAATAAAAGTAGTGATAATGATAGTGATAAATAATACAAACATAAATTACAATGATGATGATTATAATGATAATAATTATAATGATAATGATAATAATAGTAATGATGATAATAATAATATGAAGAAGGAGAAGAAGAAGAAGAAGAAGAAGAGGAGAAGAAGAAAAAGAAGAAGGAGAAGAAGAAGAAGAAGAAGAAGAATGAGAAGAAGAAGCGTATTAAAGAGAAAGTAAAGAAGAAACGCAAAAAAAGAAGAAGAATAGAAGAAGAAAACGGATACAAAATAGAGGAGGAAGAAAAATGACGATATTATTAATAATTATTTCGTAATAGCACCTTACCAGTTACAACGTAACCGACCAAAGTAATTACAGCATAGGCGCCAAAAGTGTGTGTGGGGGGGGGGGGGGTGGGCAAAACGCATTTTGCCCCCCCCCCCCCCAAAAAAAAAAAAAAAAAAAAAAAGCAGTAAAGGAGTAAACATGGTTTGTAATTTTAACCCAACAGAACATAACAAAAATAAAAACCTGAATTAAATCACATATACAATTCCATTAAAAGAAAGAGAAAGTTCACAGGAATAAAATTTCATAAAAACATTGCGCATGCCACCTATACGGTATTTATCAATGGAGGTCTTTCTAATAGCGATACGCGCATATCGTGGACATATTGGGCGAGAATTGGAAAGCGTGTCTGTTTTTTGTTGTTATAGGGGTGAGAAGACATGAGCCCCTGAACGCTGGCGTACTGATGGGGGGGGGGGGGTGTATTTCTTATTCGATACCAGTGATTTACAAATGTTGCTGTTATGACATGATTTTCCGGTATTTTTTGGTAAGTCATACCTTTTTATGCGTTTGTTGAAAAATAAGAAATTCCCAAATTACAGTCGGCCAAAAACACGCTTATTTAGAAGCCTTTACGTCATGGTCTGCAAAGTGGCTGGGCTCGAGCCCGCCCCCCCCCCCCCCTCACTTTTTGAAAAATTATGTTAAAGAGAAAGAGAAAGAAAGACGGAGAGAAAAAATAAGTGACCTGCCAATGTCACAAATAAGGTATAACATTTTTTCATCTGACCGCAATAAAATGACTAAAACCCCTGAGCTTCCGGGGTCTCTGCCCCTATGATGCTCATTTGACCGTAATTAAATACCTAAATACCCCCGAGCTTCCGGGGGTTATGCCCCCTGGACCCCACCAAGGGCCCTAAGGCGGGTCCCTGGATGCTCATCTGACAGTAATTAAATACCTAAAACCCCCGAGCTTCCAGGGGCTCTGCCCCCTGGACCCCAAAAAGGGCACTAAGGCGGGCCCCTGGATGCTCATCTGACCGTAATTAAATACCTAAAATCCCTGAGCTTCCGGAGGCTCTGCCCCCTGGACCCCATCAATGGCCTTAAGGCGGCCCCTGGATGTTCATTCGACCGTAAGTAAATACCTAAAAAAGCCTGAGCTTCCGGGGGCTCACCCCCCTGCCAAGGCTCATGCCCTGGACCCCACGCATTTACGCTCTACCTGATCGTTAATACTTCACTTTGAAAAACGTTCCGCGGGACCTGCATGTAACGTGTAAGACTGGTGGTGGTGCAGATTTTTCGTCTGCCCCCCCCCCCCCCTTCAGAACGTTTTGTTCTCATTACGTCACTGCCCCTGGAACGTGAGCCCCCTGGAATGTTCCCCCCCCCCCCCCCCCCTAATCCCAAACTGCTTCCGGCGCGCCTGGATTACAGTATTACCCCGGTCACTGGATTATAATACGATTCTGATTAAAGAGCACACTCCCCATTCCCTTCACTCTTAATGTCAGCGAGTAAATTGTGCCGAGTAAAACAAGTTGAGTAACAAAATGAGCAATTCAGTACTCAAGCAGGAGTAAGACCTTAATTTTAGTGGTACTCGTCACCCGAGTAATTTGTTACCTTCGATAAAGAGTAAATCAATGACTCAACATTGAGTAAGAACTTCGTTTGTGTCAATTTTGAGTAAACTACGGTTGTGTATTAGCTGTCTCGTGCATGCATGTGCGCGTGCAGAGATACGACTGACAAAGAAAGCGGACAAAATATACAGTTCCCAAGGTAGACAAAGGAACATCCCTTCACTGCTATTATGTAAAAATGTGTAGAACAGGTGTCACATGCATATTCACCTTTCTACATAATAGCAGTGAAGGGATGTTCCTTTGTCTACCTGAGGAACTGTATATTTTGTCCGCTTTCTTTGTCTGTCATGTTCATAGTGGATGCAAAAGAACTGAGATAGATGTGACACATTGGGAAGAAATTCTGAGCTCATGGATCGAGCTTGGAACAGCTCCAACCGACATTTCTAGGTAAGAAATCCTCATGATAATATTAAAAGAGCTACTGTGTGATATTTAGTCAAGTTTCAAGGACATGCACTGTGTTGATCAACATTGTGAAATTATTGTTGTCACTGTCGATGTCATTAATTTGATTGTGAACTTGGGCAATTCTCTAAGGGCGAGCGTGCATGCATTAATTTAGTGACCGGTAATAGCTAGCCTACTTTATTGTATTTGTATTAAACACGTATTGGCCTGGGGTAGGCCTATTGATGCAGATGGTTGTAGGACAATTACCCCTGGATAATCGGCCAGTTACCAGCGGGACAATTACGCCCCCCCAGAAAATAGCCCCCTGAAGACAACCACCCCAGAGGACAATTACCCTCTAGGACTCGGAGTAGGACAACTTCCCCCCGATTTTATCAAAACCAATTAGTTGTTATCATCCTATCGAAACTTAATGCACATAAATTAACCTCTACCTTGTTAATTCCTATCATGTTAACTACATATCGAAATTTTATCATTTTAGGAAGGAACTGGCTTGGACTTTTTTTCTGGCCTCCTTCAGAGGAAGGAGCCAACTGCTTTTGATGGTACTTTGAGGGACACCAATGAAGCCAGGACAGTGTTACGTAGTCATCGAGAGAAGCGCCTATTCATGCTCTTCATTGAAACAGGGAGGTGAAAGAAAAGGAGGCGAAACTCTTGTAATTTATTCAAACGCATTCTTGAGTTCTAAAGCGTAACAATGGGATGTGTAACATTCCACTTGGCTTTGAAGTTCCATGCTCCGAACCGTGCTTCCACTGCGGGGACTTTCGGAAGACAGGCACCAGTTTTACATTTATTACAAAATATTAAATTACCGGCAAAATGTCAGTGTAAATCAAAAACGTTATATGGGGATTCTACTGGGAATAGTACAACAAACAAATTTTCAAATTTAGAACTCCGTCCTTCCTTTAATTTGTGTGCCAGAGTTGGTAAAAGAAAAATTACATCCTGTCAAAAACTCAATATTTTAGGATGATGCGCTAATTTGTGCATGCTTTAATGTCCCTTTATTTGATCCATGATTTACAATCTTCAATAACATGAAGTTTGCTAATGCGTGTTCTCGCGTGTTTTTTGTATTTTTCAAGTTTAAAAAAGGATGAAATTACACAAGTTTGTGTTCGCTTGTTCTACTCTTTACACATTCAACAACGGATGAGAAATCATTGGAAGGGACAGCGAACAGTTGCTGTGATACCATTTTCTGATGTAGGAATTCTAAATCCTGAAATTGCATGCGCTCTTTTATCTCACCACCTGGTCAACAGTTGCAGATTAGCGCATAACTTTCCGGCGGCTTGAAGCATGGGGTCAAAGGAGAGCGGCTTGATTCCAGTCCTTCTCTATCACGTCCCTGATTGAAAGCAGCAGTTGACTACTGCTACAAGATGTTTCAAATACTACAGCTGGATTACCCTGCCCAGGCAGCTGTCATATGGAACTTCTTTGTCGTCTCATTTATGGAATTCGTACCAAGGATTTTATTAAACCATGGACCCTAGTACAGATGGACTAATAATGAGAGTCTTTCTTTCATCACATCATTCCTACTGCCACCTGATAATATGTATGTTGATGAGGACATTTATTTGACGCGACAATGTTTATTATGTAATCACGCATCATCATAGACAAATGAACTTTTACATTTCTTCAGATTCTTTTCGCTAGGCCAGGGCCCAGAGTGTAGTTTCAGGATAAGTATCGTGATTTAAGACCAGTTGGAGGAGCAGTGAACCCCAAATTATGACAATTTGTGCGATATTAGATTGATTATTAAAGAAATGGACACTGCATGGTGGACATACATCTGGACTTGCAAAACTTTGAAAAATACTTATTCTTTACTGTCATATTACCTTCTATTCCTTGGAAATGGATAGGATAAGTTTTAAAATGAAGTTTAAAATCATTGTGTTACAGCCAAATTTACAGGTTTCTCGTGTAAACTACTTCTAATTTTCTATTGAAGACCTCATATACGTTAATATTCATATGTACGCCACAACTGCACATACATTTCCGTGATTTTAAGCGATTCAGCTTCTTTTGCGCAGGCATTTTTTTTAGAGTTCCAGGCATAGTTCTGTTTTTTTTTTTATGGCTGACTGGCGGCGGTCGTGATGAGATCAAAGCCTGGAAGCATGTTTGGAATGTCATCATGATACTTTTGACAGAGTCAGGTGCATGCATGTATTATGGTACCGATCAGTGTCCATTTGTAGTAGGTCCACGATTAAATGACCTCGCTTTCACTGGCTGCCTGCCGTAGCAACAAACACAATTGACAACTCTGTTTCGTTGAAGATCAGCCATATAAAAAAAGACCTCATGCATGGCTGATTGTCAACGAAACGGTGTTAAGCCTTTTGTCAATTATGTTTGTTGGTACGGCAGGCAGCCAGGGGAAAAGAGTTCGTTTAATGAAATTATGGAAATGCGAGCATTACTTTAACCAAACATTACTTTTTATTCCTAGCTCATTTTTCCTGATTGAGGTGTCATACTAAAGGGCATAAAAAGAACTTTATATAAATGTGATTTTATCTTTGAAATTCAGATACCGTCCGCCTTATGACTTTTTGGTATCCTTTCTTCAAATTTATTTTGATCACTCATGCGTGAAACATGCATCATGCTAGTTGCATTAAATAAAAGAGGAGGATCTAAGCTTTACAAATATGTGTTATTTATTAAATGTGATTAAGTTATGATAAAATATCGATAATTCTCGGTTTCGTTTTTTCTGGGACGCGCTGTAAAAATATAAATCAGGAGATCCTATACTGAATTAAACTTTTTTTTTTACTTGATTTTCATTGAAGGCGTTAATCCTGTCAATATGTGTCAAATATTTAACTTACAGAATTGATGCCAAAAACTTGAAAGCTCATTACGATGATTCGATGTAAAGTAACATTGTTTTAAAATTGAAATTTTTAAACTACATACTTTTTAATATCATGATTGATGAGAAAACTTTGAGTTTTCACTGTGATTCAAACTGATTTTGGAAATTAAATTCCACAAATTATGTTTAATACTGATATTTAACATTCAGAGTTGATGCCAAAAACTTGAATGATGATGCGATGTAAAGTAACATTGTTAAACTACATACTTGTTAATATCATGTATGATGAGAGAACTCTGAGTTTTCACTGTAGTTCAAACTGATTTTGGAAATTAAAGTCCACAAATTATGTTACTGGTATTTAACACATAGAATTGATGCCAAAAACTTGAATGATGTGGCGATATAAAGTAACATTTTTTGTAATTGAATTTTTTTAACTACATACTTTTGGTATGGTATGGTATTTTTATTGAATCATGCATCGCAGTTACATATTACTGAATTGCACATTGATATAAGTTGCATTCCAAAAACGAGAGTACAATTTAGAACAGTATCGTTTACATAATTATAAGTACACGTATTATGTCACATGTTTATCCTAAATTTTGTATAAACATAAGCAAAAATATGAAGGAAAAGGAGAATATCTACCTCAACAAATTATGAATTCAAAGTGAGGAAGAGAGAAAGAAAAGATGTAGACAAAAGAGGTTTTTAATATCATGTATGTTTACACTGTGAATCAAACTGATTTGGGAAATTAAAGTCCACAAATTATGTTACTGAATTTAAAATGTCGTTGACTTTATGTTATTTGCATAGTGTGTGAGTGAAGAACTTCAAATCAATGCTAAATTTAGAAATCAGGCAAAATTATGGTTTATATTCTCTATTGACAAATAATGGTTACTTAACAGCTGTTAAAAAAAGAACAATATTAATCAGCGGTTTAGTTAAACCCTTAGTCAAAAAGTTAAAACCCTAGTTGAATCCACCTTTGTTTTAATCAGTATTGAGTAAAAAAAATGTACTTAACTTAGTACATGTTTTTACTCAATATTGATTGAGCAACTAAGCGTTACCCAGATAACATCATACTCAATATTTGAGCAAAAAATTGCTCAAACAATTTGAGTCAAAACATGTACTCGTTAATTGAGTAAAATTTGGCTCAACTCATGAGCAGTTTCTTACTCGACATGCGTTGATTACGTTTCTACCCAGTACTGAGTAAAAAAGGGAACCGCTCAACAAAGGAGTAAATATTGAGTAAAGGTTGACTCATTCAAACTGAGTAGAGATTCAGTCTTTTATTGAGTAATATTTTTACTCAACAGATGAGTAGATTTGTTACTCAACACATGCTGAGTAAAGTTTACTCAAAAGTCGGGTGGTTCCCTTTTGACCACTCAAAAGAGTAACATTTTGACTCAAATTGAGCATTTTTTTTTTAGAGTGTTGGGAGTAAGCATTCCAGCCAATAAATTGTTCCTCGGTAAATTTTTATTAAAAGACCGAATACACTGAAAATGGATCAGCTTTTGAACTCCAATAATATACAAACACGTTAAAACTTAGTATAATTCTGTCGAACAAATAACGCCTCATTTAAGTATCTGCGCATAACATTACATGAGTTCAATATTATCTTTATGTTTCTATTTTTGTCTTACATCAAGTTATTAAATTGATATTACATTTTCAGTAATTCATCAATTCAAACAACAATTTACTGGTGGAAGTAAATTTCTTGTTAAAATTGCTTCCATTAATTTTATCATTCATTATCGTAATAATTTTTCTCGTTTTTTGATTATAATTGTTATTATTATTCTTATTATTTGATATTGTTATTATTTTGTTTATAAAATAAGCTATTTGCAAAGGAAAGGAGTCATTAATTTGCTATTCAAAGGTGGTGATGCGATGGAATTAGGAAATTGGCGGCCCATTACATTAATGAAATATTTGCAACGGTATTGGTAAACAGGCTCCAAATGGTTTTAACACACTAAATCAGTGAAGACCAAGTAGGGTCACTTGGTATCTATTTTTGTAAAGATAAAGATACAGGGTTAGAAATAAAATGGTCTGAAGAGAGAACATTGAAAATAAAACAGCTGTTAAATGTATGAAAACAGAGAAATCTAACGCGTTGAAATAACAATATTAAAATCATTGATAATGTAGAAAATCATTTATACATCACAAGTTCTGTATTGACCTATTTAAAGGGATAGTTAAGGCCAAATAAAAACAAACACGTTTAGCCTCCTGTTTTTTTTTTTAAATAGGAAGGAGGAGGCCCCCTTTTATTTCTCTTTCGAAATGGCCGCTCAAAATGGTCGCTCGGTACATTTTCCCCGACAGTCGGGCTATTTTTCAAGATGGCCACCGACATTTTTTTTTTTTTTTTTAAATCAGAAATAAATCCATTTTAGCAGTGTTTTTCTTTTCCTTTTTTTTCTTTAAAAAATAAAGAAAAAAGAGAAATAGGAGGCGGCCCCAAAAGAGAAAGCGGGCGGGGACGCTAAACAGGGATATTTTGTTTAAGGGCCTAAGAAGCTCAATAAGTAATTTTTTGATTTCCTATGAAAAGGGAGACCTGCAAAGGTATTATTAATAGTATACAAGAAGGTGGTTTAGATATATTAGATGTGTACAAACAAAGGTTGCATAAAAATATAAATTGGTTTTGTAAATATCTAAGTGATGAGATCAATGCAGGTTGCAAATGTATGTTTGACTATTAGTTTGAACAACTAGGTGGTATAAAGGTTATACGATGAATAAAATAAATATAATATCAAAAACGCAGGTTTTCTGGAATACAAGATGCCTCATTTCTACTATAATTTAATTATAACCTTTTCTTGTTTAAAAGCTACTACTACTCAAGAAAGGTTCAATCAGGTACTTCTGATAGCTATCGTATAGAAATGATTTGGCTGAATAAAATTGTAATTTATAAAGGGAAATTCCTTTTTTCTTTAAATAGGAACTGGATAAATTCTGACATTTTGTTTGTTGGGGATTTAATGGATGGCAAAAGTTTTCTACCAGTTGATGAGTTAGGTGAGAAAATATTTGTTAAGGATGAAAGGTGGTATTTACAATATGCACGTATTAGAAGAGCGATTCAATCACTTGGGAATATGTTAGTACTTGCAGATGCGAATGTATATATGAAATTTAGATCCACAGCTATTGTAAATAGTGGTAAAACATTGGTGGAGGATGAGATTTCAGTAAGACAGTTGACAGTTAAAAGAATATATCATGAGTTGATTAAAACAAGACTCGAAGAATTTAGAGCGGAGGAATTAGGCTTAATACTTTAGGAATTGAATGTATACATGCATGGTCAGATGTTTGGATGTTTAAGTTAAAAGGTATAAAAGACGGTTTACTGGTCAATTTCAATTTCAAATTCATGTACAATATTTTAGCTTTACCAAATAATTTGTGTAAATGCCACTGAGCAATGTTATTATTGTAATCAACCAGGTGATTTTATGCAAAGGTTCTTTTCTTGTAACGAAGTCATGAAGTTTTGGAAATAAGTTTAAAAGAAAATAAAGAAATATTTCATGTCTAACTTCAATAACCAATGTCATGTATTGTTTGGTATTGAATTTAATTCAAAGAAGGACAAAGATGTTGATATTATTTGAATTATGCACCTTTCACTATTTACCAAAGCTTTGTTGGAAAAAAATTAAAAAGGAAAGAACAAAACAGAGACTTCTTCATATTTTGTTTTACCTATTAAATTATCGTTTAAAGATTGAACAAAATATTAGAAATCCATGTATATCCCTCAAGACATGGAGGCAAATACTAAAAATGCGAAGATGTATATATTATTATGAGGAAATAAAGAAGACAAGAAATGGTTAATTTACCCCTCCCCCCCAAAAAAAAAATATATATATATATAATTATTATTATTATTTATTGTTATCATCATAGTAAATTTTCTCATTATTGTCGATAGTGATATTTTCATTGATTAACATTAATTCGATTTGAATTGTACACTGTATACAGTGTCAAATTGACAATTTCGAACTGATTGTAACCTTCTCCAATATCCCAATGTGGGTGACATGAGAATAAATTGTCCTTGTCATTGTCATTGTTATAAGATATATAAATATGAAGCATATTTGCTTGACGTCATCATTAACACGCAACAACAAGAAAAACGCCGCGGTTTACCGCTTGATTATTATGTGAAAGAGGCTTCAGATTAATTGACATACCTGATGGATATTTGACAGTCACCACCATGGTTGACGTCCCGTTAACACTACCACCAATGGCCTGACAAACAAAGGACTCTCCAATATCTTTCTTGGATACCTACATGATGGTAACACCAATAAAAAAAGGGTAACATAACTGTGATCGAATGAAAATTTCGTCATAACATGAGCACTTTGAAAATGGTGAATTGTTAAAGATAACCTTAAGTGCTCTATGTATGCAGTGGTAGTAGTACTATTGGTAGTGGTAGTAGTACTGCTGGGGTAGTAGTGGTAGTAGTAGTAGTAGTAGTAGTAGTAGTAGTAGTAGTAGTATAGTGGTAGAAGTACAGTATTAGTCGCAGTAGTAGAAGTGGTAGTAGTAGTATAGTGGTAGAAGTACAGTAGTAGTAACAGTAGTAGCAGTGGTAGTAGTTGTAGTAGTAGTAGTAGTAGTAGTAGTAGTAGTATTAGTAGTAGTATTAGTAGTAGTTGTATATTAGAAGTAGTAGTTGTATATTAGAAGTAGTAGCAGTAGTAGTAGTGGAAGTATATGTAGAAGAAGTAGCGGTAGTAGCGGTATTAGTAGCATATTATATGTAGTAGTAGTAGTAGTAGTAGTATAGTAAAGTATTGCCATCATCATCATGATGATTTAAAAACAGTTATAATATTTCACTCACCTTGAGGTCTCTAGTAGCGTTAAACAGTCCATCCTCAGGACCTGTGACTGGCATATGTGGTGTTGTTATCTCCACTTCCTTTAAAGTAGTCCAGTAGAGAGAAACGGCCGGTCTGACCTGGTCCACCCTGCACCTCAACACGAATATTTCAGTGTTCGCCCCTTGTACTTCATAGACGCACTTTCCAGGCTCGGTTTCCTTGCAGCCGCTCACGACTGGGTACAGTTGTTTCGCGAGGGCTGGTCATAGATATACAATTTTAAGAAGAAAAACATTATTAAACAGGGCCCTCGTTTCATAAAAACTATTTATGGATAGCAATTTGCTAAGACAAATCTGCTCATTTAGCCCACCAAATACAAGGATTCCATGATTAGCTTATCTTCGTTTTATGCCGAAAAGCATCGAGAGAGAAGGAGAGAGAAAGAGAGAGAGAGAGAGAAAGAGAAAGAGAGACAGAGAGAGAGATACACAAACAAAAGAGAGAGAGAGAGAGAGAGAGATAAAAATGAACAGATGCAGAGTGAGAGAGAGGCACAAAGAAAAGAGATATAAAGACAAGGAGATACGAGGAGAGAGAGAGAGAGAGAGAGAGGGGGGGGGGGCAGAGAAAGAAAGATAAAAGTTTCGGGATATTTGAGGAAAGGGGGAGGGGATATGGGAAATATATTTATCTGGCAGGACACCGAGATAAACTTAACCAATTTTTTCCTTCATGGCATTCGTAGGTCGAATAAAGGCACAAACAATAATAGATTTTCAAAGGATTCATTGCATTGTGTACCACTTTGAAGAAAATGATACACCTAATGCAATTTCCTGAAATTCAAGCAATTGGCGAATAAGATATGATGAGGTTAACTTCTTTTTTTCTTTTTTTTTCTTCTTTTTTTTAGGTTAACTTCTTAAAAAAAAAAAAAAAGTAAACTAAAAAAAAGAAAACAAAAGAAAAAAAGAAGTTAACTTCATCATAACTTATTCGCCAATCGCTTGAATTTCAGGAAATTGCACCATTAGTGTCATTTTCACAAAATTGCATTTTCGAATATGAAGGAATGTAGTTGAAAGTTGAAGAATAATATCCGGCAAATAAAAACTGAATTTTATTTATCCCCCGCCCCTTCCCCCCTGCTTCTCTCTCTCTCTCTCTCTCTCTATCTCTCTCCCTTTGTCTCTCGAACCCTCTTTCTAGTATTTTCTCTTTATCTCCCTTTCTCTCTCCATCTCGATCACTACCGCCCCCTCCCCCGGCGCATGATAGGGACAGAAAGCATTAAAAAAATCTTATTCATATTGCATATGTTTAACTTACCTATAACCGTCAGATCTGTATAGTTCTTTCCTGTAGGAGCAGTAGGCACAGAGACCTCGCAAGAATACGTCGTCTCATCCTCAATCTGAACATCTGATATCACCAGGGAATGATCCGTGGTAATATTGTACCTCGGGTCAACAGGCTGGTACACGTCCTGATCCTTTACTTTACTCACCACGAGCTTCGCCTGGTCGTCGGTGGCACCTGTCCGGTTGTGTTTGTGCCAGTAGACGGCCTCTGGTACCCCACTGAACCGGCACGGAAGGGTAATACTACCACCCCTGTAAGCTGTAGCATTGGGGTTCGTGCTTACTTCGAGGTCTGAGAATAATATGTTAATAACAAAGATTGTTTTGTTAATGAAGTTCATTGTACAAGAGAAGTTTTAGTATTATTTATAAAAGCATGATTAGACCTACACACGGTCAAAAAGACGTTCATCAAACAAAATCATATTTGATTGGATTTTGATTAGCTTGATTTTATTTCTAAATTTTTCAACATAATACAAAAATTATGTATAAACTAGGTACATACATGTATTTATGATTAACGAAGGTGAAAATACATTCATGTATATAATCATACCATAATCATATTAATAATTGTACCTATAAAAAAAACATAGTTGACAAATCATTTCAAAATTGAAAAATGCAGGGGACCGCCATTTTAAAGGTACTTTGTTCCATTGCAGGTCAAAAAATGAAAAGGTTAGATTCCAACGGCATTAAAGAGTTAATACTAATTTAGAACTTACCTCAAAACGAAAGGGCTTAAAAATGGCTTTAGTTGTAAAATCGACTTAAGGGCTTGCAATCACCTAAGTAATAATCTGATTTACCGACCATTTTACCGAATGGTCGTACGTTTTGTGCCGCACAAAGATTCAATCAGTTTAATTTTGGCCATTACAAGAAGATGGTTATTGATGTAGACAAATGCTCATGTACCTTTACAGCTCATGTTATGTATGTTATTACCAAAGAAAAAAAAGTTGTCAGTCAGTCACTCAATAGTGTCTGACAGTAAATCCTAGAAGGTAAACGGGTTTCCTTGCATAATTGCAATACTAGGACACTGCTACTGTTTAAATTTAACAGATAGGGCATACATGACATAATAATTCCTGCAAAGTTCTACAGAATTTGATGCTGGCAGCAAAAGAGACATCGTATCTTGAATATATATAGAGAGAGAGTTCCGATTGGACCGATTACATGTAATTACGAAAGGAGGAGTTGCGATTGGTAAATAAAAAAGACGGGGTCTAAGGCCCCCCCCCCCCCCCCTTTCTGCCTATCTGTCTGCTCCCCTCCTCTACTTCCTTTCTATTTCTACTTCCCCCCTCTCTCTCTCTCTCTCTCTCTCTCTCGCTCTTTCTCACCTCTCTTTCTCTGTCTGTCTGTCTGTCTCTGTCTCTCTCCCCTCTCCTTCTCTGTCTGTCTGTCTCCCCCTCTCCTTTCTATCTGTCTGTCTGTCTTTCTTTCTCTCTCTCTTTCTCCCCTAGCTTCCCATTCTCTCCCCCCCTCTCTCTCTCTCTCTCTCTCTCTCACTCTATCTCTCTCTATCATCCTCTCTCTATCTCTTTCTCTCTCTCTCACTCTCTATCTCTCCCCTCTCTGTCTCTCCCTCTCTCTCTATCTCTCTCTATCCTCCTCTCTCTCTTTCTCTCTCTCTCTCTGTCTCTCTCTAGCACGTCATTATCCCTTAACAATGAAAATGACATGTATTTATCACTTCCTGCTATCATTTCCGACAAAAATAAAGCAGGATTCAACCATTAAATGGCGATCCAACTCTTGAAAAAAGTTGGAAATAAATAGGGATTTTTTTTTTTTAAATGAATGTTTGAAATATGAGATCACGAAGTCTACGGGAATCTCAAATTGCTAGTTTGGTCAGTGGATTGTGATGTCGTCGCGGATAACTCTCCCGTGTGTCATGTACATAATATCATTAATTTCAGTTTTTCTCCTAAGTGCCTTCTTCGTTGGGGCAATTCTCAATATTTACTATATGGAAAGCATATTATTATCGGTCCTCTAAATATAAAAGATCCCCTGAGTCATAGATTTGTGCATTTTTAAAGAAAGATTTTTTTTTTTTTTTTTTAGTCATATTATGTTTTGGACCAAATGGGAAAGTTGTCCGCCATTACATCACAATGACATAGCCTATTTGATGATCCCATACGTATAGTAATTACAACTGTCAAAAGTTCATAACTTTCTCATTTTTGACTGGTTTCATTCAGATTTTCTCTGAAGTTTCTGCCTGCCTGTATATAGAGTAGTTCACTACCAAAGACGTATCGTGTAATATTTTACGCAACGTGTCGTACCCCGCATAACTTGTATTAATACAAAGAATAGTTTCTATATGATTAATGGTATCTATAGGTCTTATAACTATCGTTACTTCTAAAACTTTAGTAAGACGCGTGGTCTATCCAATCAGTATTACTGTACGGAAACTATGATCCTTCCGATCGAGTACCGTTAGTTCCAAAGTTCATTCAGTCATTTCAAAGGAAACGAAAATGACTAAATAAACAATATCGGAAATACTGTGTATGTGTTCATGAAACCTCACTCTATGTTACATGCTGCTTTTCAATAAGAATGTGCATGATCTATTTTTAATTGTATTCCAGCCTTTGAAAAAAAAATTGGGCCTCTGTCATTCTTTTATTCCTCCAGAAACTACATAAAGGATTCTTGAGGCAAGTAGACAATAGTAGTTTCTTCAGTGATGACTCATACTTCATGATTGTACCAAAAATGTAATTCAATGTACAAGTAATAACAAATTGTGAAAGTGAATGATAACGGACATACAAAATACAGATTGCCATGATAATCTGTACTTTAACGACGTCATATTATCTCCATAGGCCGTAATGCAAATGTAGATTAACTATGTTTAATTTCACTTCAATTTTTTCAGACAATTTTCTTATTAGTTTTTTAATATCTTTACAAAAAAAGAATTTTAACCTCCATGGGAATAAATTACAATCGACGAATTTTTATGAAAATCACTATATTTTAATATCTAATCACATCAGTTATAATATTGAATGTAGGTCTATCCATGCATGGCCCTATGAGACTCAATTTTAGAAATGACAAAGCTGCCCTATAATATAGATTTTTAAGAAATGTTCATAACTGAAGTAAAGCAAATTACCCGTCCTAGCCTTGGTTCATTTATCATGCAATTTTTGTTTTGTTATTATTTATTCGTGGTATAAAGAGTGACCAGCAGCTCAGGCTGAGACGGTCACTGCACAATGTATTAACATTTTTACAAAATTATTTTACATTATATAAATAACTGACTGTCAATAATATTTGAGGAAGAATGATAAACATGATGAAAATTAATGGTTTACAAACCTACTTTTTTAATGAATATATTTATGGTAAGAAGCCAGTACTTAGCACTCTGTTAGCTTGGTAGCCTACTACGAGCATTTTATTGTCTTTCTATGTTTATTTTATATTTTAATTTTTCTTCTTTGCCCTCATTTTCGACAAACGGAACGGACCAAAAAGGGAAGGGGGGGGGGGGGGGACTAGGAATGAACTTTACTAGAGTTTAAAAAACATTTAAGCCCACTGCACACTATAAGGACTGCCAGTATACGATCTGATTTTTTGGAAGAATTTGCAAAAAGCATTTGATATGAACATTCAAACTTCTAAAACCTTAATGATCGAGGATTTGAATAGTCAAGTGAATAAGAAAACCTAATGTTCAAGGGAGTGCAAGCTTCCTTAGAGAATAAATACCTATGGCTCAGAATCGTAATGACGTCATACCAGTAGAGCGATTGTCTACGATTTGAAACCGATTCTAACTAGAAGAATTAAATGCACTCGAATTTCAGTTTTTAGTATTCTTATCGTTCTTGAGAACTTACATCAGGAAGTCGTGTAAGTTTTGATTTCTATGTCTAATATGATTGCAGTCTCTTCGTAAATAGTATCTCAGGAAAATCGTTTAGTGTGCAGGGGGCTCTACATGAAGAGATCTCCTAACTATACATTTGTAATAATGGAAATCCCCAAAATGACGCATCATGGAAACGCGGCAGCCATCTTGACAAAATAACTTTGTAAGAAAATCTACTTAATGTTGAGCCTCCCCTTCTTAAGAGAATTCGAGAAACTCTTTGAATTTTGGTGGCCTATTAATTAGTACTATAACAAGGCCAGCATTAATTTCTACAACGATACCTGCAAACTTACTAAGCCTATGGTAATTATTTAATAGACAATTGTGTAATTTGCGCTATTAAGAAATTGACATCTCACAATTATTTTTATTATGTTATTACTATTTAGAGCTTTGTTACGTTTTCCTAATGATACATTAATCATGTTAATTTCGAAAACAATACCTTCATGCAATACCAACTTCGTTACAATGCGCACGATGTAATGATTATCTCCTCAATTAGAGCTATGATATGCCACTACTTTCTATTGATACTTACTTGAATCTACTCCGGAGACTACAACAGCCAATAATGCGACCAGACCATGATTGTAAAACTTCATTGCGAAGCGAGTATCCCTACGGACTGATTCAATCCACAATGAAACGCAATTATATCCCCCTTTTCTACCATTACATTGATGTATGATTAATGTGCATGTGACTCTACCACGTAACCCAATGCAAAGTGAGTTCGCGCTTTCTTACAGATGGGGAATCCCCATTGACATTCGACCTACTTGCCGCACGCCCATGCCGCACGCGAATTAGTCCACTGCCTGGACTGTTCTCTACATGATCCGTGCTCGCTCACATACTAGTACACCATAATATACACGTACGGATGACTGTTCTCTACATGATCCGTGCTCGCTCACATACTAGTACACCATAATATACACGTACGGACACACAGCCTGAGGGGGAAGGTGAATTCGTGGGGAGTACGCATATCATACACGCGCGCGCATTTGGGAAAGGGCGAAAGATTAAAACGACCATCAGCTAGTCTCAAGGGTGTCGATTTGTATCCGTGGTTGGGGGGGGGGGGGGATGATAGGTGCCAAAATATTTTCGGCAATGGATCAGGGCAACGAAGAGGTAGAAGCGTATGGCAGGTTGCACCCCCTCCCCAAGCGCGTAGCCAGGATTTCATTTTAGGGGGGGTGGTAGTGAGCACTGAGCACGCGAAGCGTGCGAATCACTTAGAGAGCGCGCTCCCTAGGAGGTTTGGTGCAGGGAGGGCTTCTCCCCTCTCCCCCGCGAAGCGCGGAAGCTTTAACGTTTCATTAAATTATTAGAGAAAGAAGACGATTCGATGTACCATTCTCGACTCTTAATCCTTGTCTGAATTTATTTCCCCCCCCCCCCACCGCCCGTCCGCGCGAAGCGCGGAAGCTTTCACGTTTCATTAAATTATTAGAGAAAGAAGTCGATTCATTGTCTCGTGTCCTTGTCTGAATTCAGTTTCCCAGCGCGGAAGCTTTGCATTTCAATAAATTATTACTTTTAATCCTTGTCTGAATTTATTTTCGCCAATCCCGCGCGAAGCGCGGAAGCTTTCACGTTTCATTAAATAAATAGAGAAAGAAGACGATTCGTTGTATCGTGTCCTTGTCTGAAATTAGTTTCCCCCCTACCGCGCAAAGCGCGGAAGCTTTGACGGTTCAATAAATTATTACTCTTAATCCTTGTCTGTATTCATTTTCGCCCATCCCGCGCGAAGCGCGGAAGCTTTACCGTTTCATTAAATTATTAGAGAAGGAAGACGGTTCGTTGTATTGTGTTCTTGTCTGAATTCAGTTTTCCCCCTCCCGCGCGAAGCGCAGAAGCTTTGACGTTTCATTTAATTATTACTCTTAATCCACGTCTGAATTCAGTTGCCCCCCCTCCCGCGCAAAGCGCGGAAGCTTTGCCGTTTCACTAAATTATTAGAGAAAGAAGACGATTCTTTGTACTGTTCTCTATATTAATCCTTATCTAAATTCAGTTTCCCCACATGATGTACGTATTGATCGTTCGCACAGCTCGAGTGGTGGGTAGATATATCATGTTATCTCCCGGCAGTGCTTGTCGCAATAGCTTCTGGAAAGGAATTGTATATTACTGTGAGTGTTATCGGCCACTAATTAGGCCCATTAGAGACTATACATAATATATGCTCTTCCTGGCTATTTGGGAATGTGTCAGTTTGCAACAGAAATGGAGAAACGCGAATTTTGTTGAAAATTGTGTGATATCACGAACATTTATAAATCACTTGTATGAAATTGAAAATAAGTCATGGTTGGATTTTTTTGTTTGTTTTTTGTTTGGGGGGGGGGGCTACCGCCCCCAAGCCCCCCCCCCCCCCCACCAGTACGCCAGTGACATAGGCCTACTTCAGCTTTTCAATAAAACAAAAATAAGATGTGAAATAATAATCTTTCTCCAAAAATGAAAAATGTTTTATGAAATACTACTACTACTAGGTCAAACGTACTCGCACTGATTTGACAAGCTTTATCCATTCAGTTCTATTCTCCATGATCTTCGGGAGCTCCTTCCTTGGTAGACAGGTTTCCTTTTCTAACTGGTCAATGTAAGTCATTGCTGGGCGCCCTTTGGTGTGTTTGCCCCTTGAGGGCTCCCAGAAAAGCATTTGTGAAATGATTTCACTCTTGCTCCTCCAGCAGTGCCCAATATGAAATATTAGGAAATAAAATGAGTGAAAAAATAAAACATAAAGATACAATGACGTGAATTTTAAAAAGGGTGAACGGAAATAACACAGCAACTAGTGAACTATCTTATAAGTCATACTAATGTCCGATAATCTTTCTCCTTGTCTCCGATCTCATCCCGAATTCGTTACAGAGTTCATCTATGTTTACACTGTCCAGGATTGTCCGATGTGCATTGCAGATTGCTACTTTTGCGCTTCGCGCTTAACATTTAGCTCGTTGCTTTTTTACGCTGCGGTTTTGCATTTTGCGCACTGCATTTCTATGATGCTGTTGATTGAACAAATTGAATAAATTCATCAATTCCTGATGAAGCCGTATGAGCGAGAATTTAATTTATCCTTGTCTCATATACGGTTGTCTCATTTACTTCGTATATATATGTATGTATTATGAAAATGAGATAGGAAAATGTGTATATTGATGGTCATCTTGCGAATAATAACCATTAACTACTCTCATCGGGCTCTCATTATTTTTTCTCTTCATTTTTTTCTTTTTGATGGTGAATTATTGGGGGGGGGGGATGATTGTACAGGCCATCCCCCCCCACCTGAAATATTGGGGGGGGATATATCCCTCCCACCCCCCCCCCCCCCCCCCCGGGATCGAAACCCATGCCTGGTCTACACGCGAATATGTCTTACGTACTATTGCATTATGAATTATTTATAAGTAAACCTTGAATCCTCCCTGTAGCTGTACTCCTCGCCGCTGTACACCATTTTGTACCAAATAGAATAGCAACGAATAAAGAGTATTAGTCTTTCGGTTGCTCTCTTACCCCTCTCTCCCTTTTTCCAGTTCGCGGTTACTCTATCCTCCCTATAATAAGTTGGTATGGTAAGTATTAGGGTAGGAAGATCAACACATGAGATTATTGTGTCTGTTGATCAATATTGGAGGTATTCATTAATAATCATAATACACAACATTTATTAGGCGCTCAATTTCGTTCTTTCTAAGCGCACTATGTCTACAAATTACCAACCAAAACGTATAATAAACATACAAATTATAAATCTATTCTTTATTCAATAAATCATGCATATATAATAATAAAAATAAAAATGTGATCAAACATAAGATCAAACAAACAAGGAATAAGATGGTGTGCAGCTCCTTTAAGTCACATAGTCGTGTTCATCTTTGAAGTGGGGTTGATTGTACAATGTAGTTATTTGGCTAACTTTCCCTTTAACCAGACTGACCATGAGTCTACTTGAGTTCACCAGATTTGATCAAACATAAAGGCAGTCTAATATTTGTCATGAATATCAAGAAACTAAGAATTCCAAATAGCATATATTTAAAGTGGTGGAGGCCTTTAAAATATGTTTCTCTTACAATGGTTTTGTTTTTCTTATAAGGTCTACCCATATTAAACTTTGGCATGACGAGATATTTGTTTGCACCTAGATAAACGTATATTTATATGAATCATCTATGTGTATAGGAAAATTAAAGAAAATAACTTTCAATGTGATTCATCACCCATTAAACTGTTTTTCAAACTGGCGTTTAAATTGTAAGTAAATATTGATCATATTGGTGTGTTGGCTCAGTCAGTAGAGAGCGTCCGCTTCACAACCGGGAGGTCGCGGGTTCGAACCCCGGCCGCGTCATCCCAAAAGACGTTAAAAGACGGTAGTTGCTGTTACCTTGTTTGGCGTTCAACAATAAGGGATAGAGCAACGTCGATCTGGCGCTACTCAGTGGCTGCCGGGCCCACGATCAATTGGGCAAAAAGAATTTCCATTTTCGGTTTAATACAATTTGGAGTGGGCTTTAAAAGATTACTATTATTATTATTATATAATTGTCTTACTCTGATGTAACTGTTTCAAGGAGCCTGTGACAATAAAGTGGATTGTGTTTCACGGGAATAAGCCAGTTTATGGTTGCAGTCTGAGCATGAGCAGATAAAGATGAATACTGGATATGCGCTCATGAAAGTTATGTAACATTATTCATTTATGCACCAACGGTACATTCTATCAGCATATCAGATTGGAGAAGAGTAGTAATAACATATTATTTTATGCATGGCCCGCTGGAAGAGCAGTTTCATTACTGCACTGTTAAAAAAAACAGTAGATTTTACAGAGAAAAAAATACAGAACCATTCTTTAAAGTGTTGTAACAGCAAATTTTCTGTAATTTAACAGGACAAATGTCTAGAAAAAATGAAGATTTTGTTTTTTTACAGGCAATTTGCGTGATTTCAGATCCCATATACAGATTTTTTACAATTCTACGGAATGTTCTTTTTTTATTAAGAAAACTTCATTTTTTAACGGATAATAAAAAAGAAATTACAGAAAACAAAAATACAGAACCATTCTGTAAATTGATGTAACTGGAATTTTCTGCAATTTAACAGGACAGATTTCTATAAGAAAGGGAGATGTTTTTTTTTAATAGGAATTCTGTATGCTTTCAGATCCAATATGCAGATTTATTATGATTCTACAGAGCGTTTTTTTTTTCAAAGTAAACCTCATGTTTTAATGAATAAAAAGAAAGAATCTACAGAAATTAAAATACAGATTCATTCTGTAAAAATGTAAACTAGAAACTTTCTGCAATTTAACAGATCTCTAAAAAGAAGATCCCATGTAAATAAATGGAGTGTCTTTTTATTCAAAGTAAACCTCATGTTTTAATGAATAAAAAAAATACAGGAAACAATAATACAGAACCACTCTGATAATTAATGTTACTTGACATTTTCTGCTGTGAAAAGGACGGATCTCTCTCCCTCTCTAAAAAAAGGATTGTTTTTTTCTTTATGGAAATTCGTAGGCCTATGTTTTTAAGCAGATTTTGCTTTTAATTCTACAAAGTGTCGATTTATTCAAAGCAATCTCATTTAGTTTAATGAATAAAAAAGACAGAATTTATAGAGGAAAATACCGTAAACAATTCTGTAAAATTAATAGCTGAATTTCACTGCAATTTGACAGAAATCTAAAAAAGAAGTTGATGAGGGGTTTTTTTCAAGGACATTCAGATCCCCTATAGATATTTAATGTTCTACAAAATACCCTTTTCAATTTTAAAAAAAAAAGACCTTAACTGCCTTTTAATGCCTTAAACTCAACAACGTAAAATAATTTGCGGTAAAAATACAAAACCTTTCTGTTAATTGACTCAAGCTGCCGAATTCGGGCACATTTAAAAGGGAAAGAAGATTTCGTTTTTACCGGAAATTAGTCTGCTTTTATCAGAGGTTATGCTTTATATAGGCCTAAATTTTAGTAGGCTAGGCATAATTATATATATACTTCAAAGTTCATGTAGACCTCTCAGAAATCTTTTTTTTTTATGCCATAAAAACAACACGAACTCCCACGAACTGAAACTGTAACTATACCGGTACCGTAATTTTTCTGCATCTTCTTAATCTTCTTCTTTTTCTTCTTTTCTATTCTTTTTTTCTTTTTTCTAACAGGAAGTTTTAATAGTGCTTTCATATCTTATTCAGATTTCTGTTTTTTTATTTTATTTTTTCTTTCTTTTCTTTTTTCTTGCCGCCAACTTTTTTGTTACCGTTAGCGATAGCGTGTAACATGCATGCGTGCACTTCGTTCGCGCCCATATATGCATGCATGGCGATCGATCAGATCAGAACGAACCGGCCGGGCGCGCCGGGCCAGCGCCAGCTATAGCTTGCTAGCTGCTTGCACTCGCACGCGCGCGCCATGCATTAATTGTGCATGTTTACCATGATGTGTACGTACGTACATGTACAGTGCAGCATAGAAGTTATCTAGTTAGTCTGATCTATGTACATAATGCATGCAGTACATACCTGCGAAGTTCGTTCGTGAGCTGAGCCTGGGCCTGCCTGTGATTTGAATTGGATTGGGTAAGTCGATTGTCAATTAAAGTCTCTTTTTCGTTAGGTATTATAACAAGAATTTCAATGTAGTGTTTATAGTATTAAGAATTGAGTTTGTTGGTGATCACCACGATGAGATTTAAGTCGGATAGAACTCGAGAATTTATGCTTAAACTCTAGTAAAGTAAGCTAGACCGATTAAATCTGTCTCTGTTTGGGGTAGACCGAAGGCTCCGGCCGTGTGTGTCGCTCTCAGTCATTAACATACGGACATTCTCTTTTTACCCTCTGAGTGGAGAGAGGGTAAAAAGAGAATGTCCGTATGTTAATGACTGAGAGCGACACACACGGCCGGAGCCTTCGGTCTATGTTTGGGGGACCTAGTATTTACAGTACGGTCATTAACGGGGAGGGCCGCCCGATTAATGACCGTACTGTAAATACTATAAGCCTATATTTTTGCTTACAGATATTTTCGCGAATCGCTATACTCATCAGACATTTTCGCGTTGTTAATTTCGCGCTTGCGAAGGCTTGTGAAATTAACAACACACGTATTGTTATTTTCGCGGTTCAAAGGCGACTCGCGAAATTCGCGAAAATAAAACCCTCGCGAAAATAACGGCTGATACAGTATGTGTTATCCCCCTCAAGGCCCGGCAGTCAATATTATATAAAGGTTTGTAGGTGCCTTATGCCTACCCCTCCAAGCATCTGTTATTTTGCTAAACATCTAAATTTTATTATTTCAGGTTGATGGTAACAAGCAGAAGATTGATGGTGACAAGGACAAGCCTCAGAGTCCATTCATTGCCATAATTGGTGAGTTTTTCATGTTTTTGGTTGTGCATGCAATCTGTATAGTACAGAGGTCTTCTTTTTGTTGAGTTCTTTCTCTGATAATAACCCTGTCCTAACAAATGCTGGACATAGGTTACACTACATTTCAGCATCCAGTGAGCTTTATTAAGGAAATTATAGGCAAAAATTATTGTATGCATAAATTTGCCTATTTAAAGTAATTACTATTTGTTTTTGAATTTGACTGTAAGAGGGTTATGAGCATGTCGGCTTTCGGTGTGATTCCACAACTAATGGCCAAGGTTTTAAAGGGAACTCCTATTACTGAATGATGGTAATGAAAGGACAGATTGTAACCCTCGAGATAGGGGGGGGGGGGGGCTGTGCCAAAAGGGCCCCCTTAAAGGTTTTGGCTGTTGAATGCACGATCGCAACAGCAATTGGCACACACCCTACCCAGAATGTAATCTTCAAAATTGTATAGTTTATTGTCAAAAGTTAATTACAATTTATTTTAATTTATACTAATTCATACATAATTTATTTTAAATGGCTGTAAATCTAAAATAAAGATCATGAACTATCTAACTTTTGCTACTGACCATCTTTTTAGGATTTCTCATCAAATGTACATTAAAACAATTCTGGTACTATATTTCATTTCTTATTTATTTTACTGTTTTTGTTGTTGTTTTTTTGTACTTATCTGTAAATTTAAATCATTGGCAACACTATTTCGATCATAAACAACATAAAATTAATTGATTTTAATTGATGGAAGTGAAAAGAATCGTATATTGTTTAATTGTACATTGCAAAATGTATGAAGTCACTGAAGCGAAACAAAAATCTTTACTGAGAAAAATGTGTTACTGAAAACTTCTAACAGCATAATTTATGTATCATTAGAATCAAATCGATTTACTTTTTATGACAAAGATGGGTTGAGTTTGTTACGTTTGTCTCTCTAGTTCAAGCTTAAAATAAATAATGACTACATAATCATAGTTTTGTTGGTTGTTTTTTTTTTTTTGGGGGGGGGGGCAAAAGTGAAATTTTTTAAATTTCATATCAGGAAAATATTTAGTCTTGGCTTTAATATCATGCCAAATTTGTTTCATATCAATCTACCTTATTTTTTGGATCCTCCTGTCCACTTTTACGTGAACGTGTCCTTATCAGACTTCTCACCTTATATTTCAGGATCAAGGGAAGACATCTTCAAAGGGCGAAACATCTATTATCTTGTAATAGAAGGATCTGTCGTCAATGATGGAATAGCCACATTCCGGGAAGCAGTGATCACACTGTTCTGCTGTTTCTACGCTCTTTCCCTAGAGTACCCACCAGAGGGATCAGTCACTATGGAGTTCATCCAAAGGTGGGTATTTTAACTAACTTTTGTTGGGTTGCAACAACAAACAGAAAAATCATTAGTTTGAAAGGGCATGATGGCTGCAAGATGAATGGCAAGAACAGTGGTGTTGTCCTTAATCATAGAATCATTGCTGAACATTCCCCAGTTACCACTCGATGTTGCATTATTGTCTGTTACCATAGTGACAGCATGACATAATGACTTCAACCTAAAAGACCTGGAAGATGCAACCATTCTTGGCGTTTTGTGTGAAATATCTGCAACACAAGTCATTCCATGAGGGGTGGTGCCTGTACCTCTCTATGCAAGAGGAATTCATGCTCTCTCCTTCTCTCCTTGGTGGTGCATTATTCCATTGTCCTTGATGAGTTGGAAGAAAACCACCTACGGAATATTGACAATAACCTCCACCATGGTATCCTTGTGATATATTACCGTCCTTCATCTCTCCCTCTCTCTCTTTTCTCTTGTCTGTTCTCTTTCTATCTTTAATCTAAACTCCTCAAAAAAAGTCCTGCAGATCAATTTTGAGCCTTAATATCTTTTTTGCTCCTTTTCTATGATTATTGAATTTGATATCAATGGAAGGTTCATTTATTCCCCTTTACATTGATACCTCATTTGTAATGGTTATTTTATGCTTGAATGCACAGTACTACTGAATACAGATCAAAGTCAGAAGTGAAAAGTTGCTAAATGAATGGCTATTGTTCACATCGAGTTCTTAACTGGTATGAAAAGCTTTTGTGATTTTTTTCTTGCTTGTTTGTTAGTTTGTTTGTTTACTTTGTTCATTATTCGTACATTTCAATGCTGTATATTCATGTTTGAAGGACAAAAAATGTTTCAATAAATTTCAGGTGGTATTTGTTTTTTTTGTTTTGGCAAGAAGAGGTGTTTTAATCACCAGCTTATGGTTAGAGCACTACTTGTGTTTTGATTTCATACAGATTATTGCAAGTTGCTAGCTTAGTATCAGTCCATAACGGAATTGGAAACAAAATCGCTCCTCACATCATTTCATTTTCAGCCATATCCAACCAATAAAACAAACATAAGCAGAAACAGACCCCCCCCCCCCCCCTGCAGGAATCCCGCAAGCAGCTTTTTATTGCCAATCCTCATATTTTATCATAGTCAAAACGATGGGGAATGTGGGAAAGCCACTATAAAAAGATGCATTTATAGCAGGATTCCTGCTATAAGACAAGGTACAGACTTTTGACAAGTTGTTTAAGTCATTATTTTCCAAGTCGACATATTTTCTTTCGTTTCAATATTCAAATTTCGAGAAGTTAAGCGTAGTTAGAAGTATGAAGATTAATTTGCAAGATAACATCTCTGTTTGTATGTATTTTCAGGGAACTCATTGGCATCAGTCCTGGGGGTCCAGTAAAGAGTGGAGGAAAGAAGAAGAAGAAATCGGCCGTGTCTCCAAAGATAATTGCCCTCCTTCGTGGAATCGTAGAGTTCGAATCTGACTGGAAAAAAGAGTAGCAGACATCCAGCTCTCATTTTTTATGCTTCTGTCAATTTGTTTTGAGATGTGCTTTATTATGCACGATTTTTATTGTGACGAATACATGGATGAGACAATGTGATGTAAGAAACCTGTAAATTTCTATTATTTGTGCCTCATCTTGAAAGCCTTTTCTCAACATCCCCAACATAATGCAAATAAAATATATATAAGTATTAGTATAGTATAGGATGTATGCATCCAGATGTGAAAGGCTTTGATTTTTGGAAAGAGCCAAGATAGTCCTTGCCAAGGAACAAAGTGAGTTTTTTAGATTTTGTTGGTAATGTAAGAAAACCTCAGCAGGTCCTATTTATAATTTTATACCTATATAATTTGTATATTTGTTCTTTTGAAGGTTGTTTATAGTGTTTTCTTGATGATATATGCTACAGTATGCAAACATTATACCATGTTGGTGTTTACCCTGGTCAACTTTATATACAGGGTGTCCCATGAACAATGCCTGACACACTTCTGATAGCACACAGATCAACTTATTAATACCATTGGTAAGAGCAACATTTCCTTAAGGCCCTGTCACATTAGGCTTGCGTGTGACTTGCAAGGAACATTTTTTTGCTACCCAGGGGTCCCCGCAGATGGTCCCAGTGCGGGCCATCTGTAGGGACCCCTGGGTAGCAAAAAAATACCTTTAGTAACTTTAGTAACTGACATCAAAATCACAACATGTTCATAGTAGTTTTTGCTTTATAACACTTTGGCAAAACTTGGTGAGCTGTAAAAAAGGAGGCCCTTTTTTTTTTGAGAGAGAGAGGAAATAAAATTTCACCTGCGCCAGAAGTGGTGGCATGTCGATCATGAATTAGCAATAAATGATATACCTCGGTTAAACATGACTCTTAACGATTTCATATCATGGGGGGGGGGGGGGCACCCCGTAGGCTATATAGTTTTTTGTTACATTTTATATCTTTGTTACTCACTGAAGTTTGCTTTTATTGTTTTCTTGTTGATTAAGCTCCTTGCAGATCAGTATTTACATGTTTGTAATTGGTAATGATAAATGAACCCTTTTAAAACTACAAAATGTTGCAGTTGTTTGTTAGGCCATATAGTTTTTGTTACATTTGATATATTTGCTACTTACTGAAGTTTGCTTTTATTGTTTTACTGTTGATTAAGCTCCTTGCAGATCAGTATTTACATGTTTGTAATTGGTAATGATAAATAAACCCTTGAAAAACTACAAAATGTTGCAGTTGTTTGTTTGACTGACTTGTGTATCTGTAAAATTAAAGCAGGTGCCTGCAGCAGTCACAAGATTTATTTTTTTAGTGTGTGTTTTGATGGTAACTTGTACATACACACTCTAGCATTAAGGTCTTACAGATTTTTCATGAACATGTTTGTAGGATTTCTATAGGATATAATTTAAATAATTTCATGAGAAATTTCATTTATTACACACAAATGTTATAAAACAGATTGGCTGTAAATTATGAATCATGCTATAAAATTACAGAATTTCTCGAGACTTCTGCAAGCACCCTGCCCTTTTTATTATTTTTTCATTCCGTTATAATTTTTCTATTTTTTATTTTTGTTTATTTTTTATTCATTTTTTTTTTACATGCCGATTTTCTGTTTCAAAACAGATGGACTGTAGATTTTGAAGAGAAATATGTAGTCAAATTAAAGCACTCCTGTAAACCTTGATTCAGGCACTCCTCTGTCTTTATTTTAAAGATAAATTTCATGTATCACAGATGGCTTGTTATTAAAAAGATGAGCTGTAAATTTTGATAGTAGATCTGCTGCAAAATTACAGGAGTTCCTTGTAGTTCGGCAAGTTATCTTTCTGTTTTTTTAAGAATAAATTTCATTTATCATATGCAGATTTGCGGCTAAAAAACAGATGAATTGTAAATTGTGAAAAGAAAAATGTGGCAAAGCTAAAGGATTCCTGTAAACCCTGAATCAGACACTTTTCTGTCTTTTATTTTTACAAAAATGAAATGTTATAATCACTTACAGATTGTATGTTATTAAACAGATCAGCTTTAAATTATGGTTACAAATATGGTGTAAAAAAAACTGGAGTTCTCTAGAGTTCTGGAAAAATATATATATAAAAAACAGAAAATTTGTATTTATCACCTCCATATTTGCTGTTAAAAAACTGATGACTTGTGAATTGTGATAACAAAGTTCTGTAAAATTACAGGAGTTCTCGAGACTCTGCTGCAGGCACTTTTCTGTATTTTTATGGAGAATTTTTTTAACAGTGTATGAAGTGGCTACCCTGGGTAAATAAAACGTTATTATTATTATTATTATTATTATTATTACCCTCGAGGACAACTATCCCCCAGGAAAACTACCCCCGAGGACAATTACCCCCGAGGACAACTACCCCTCCCCCTTCGAGGACAATTCCCCCCACCCACCCCCGAGGACAATAACCCCCGGAGAACAACTACTCACAATGACAATCACCCCCGAGGAATTTATAACACTGTGACGTATAACGCAAGCTTCTCTCCAAATTGCTATTTACAGAAAATTGCATAAACCTTCAATTTCTTTGTTATTTATGAAGTTCATTTCAGTCTTTTCAAATTATTCAATTCGATATGGGGGGGGGGGGGGGACGGAGATTGCCCAATTCCCCTGTAGGTTTGCTACCGAGTAAAGAACCGAAATTACATTTCTTAGAAATTGAACAATATATTGCGCGCAGATGAGTATGCGTTACAGCCTCTCTCACCATCAATGGCACAACAAAGAAATTAGGATGTAAGATTGCCTTTATGCATCCTCTGTAACTTTTTTAATCAGCTGATCGTGTATTTGTCTTTGTATGTATAATGGGCCCTCATCCATGCCATGATCCATAATTAAGGTTTTCTTCACGTTATCTATTATTTCTGTTGTCATGCTGAAGTATAACATGTTTTCGTGTATGTTAAATTATTTTGAAATAGAAATTGCCTTCTAGTTATATGTACGGTACCATGTCAAAAGAAAATAAATATCCGCTCTCTGGTAATTCATCGCATTTGATTTTGTAACGCCAGCACAGCGTTTTTCAACCGGGGTGCCGCAAGAGAATGATTTGGAAAACGTTGATTTTGTAAAAAAATCAAATACCAGAAACGGTTAAAATATGTAATCATATGAGAAAATAAAATTTTGAAGATACTAAAGTGTCTTCCTTCCTCGCTCGCTGACAACATTTTGACAGCAAGGCAAATAAGGGCAACGAGAGGCACGAATATCCTCAAATTCGTGTATCAAGATCATGACTGAATATATCACTTTTTATTTATCTACATTTGGCGGCAAGGTGCCCGCATACAGTACTTTAAATAGTTTCTAGTGTGTGGGTTACAAACTAATTTTTTACCAGTTTGAAAATGTCTTCTCCTTTATATCTTAAATGTGCCAATACGTGTGTGCATAGCACTTGACGAGAGCCAGAGTCATGCAAAATTAATAATCTGTAAAGACTTTGGGATTTGGGAATTTTTTTCATTTCTTAAGAAGGTACCGTGACTAACAAAAAGTTAAAATAACGCTGCTCCAGAGAAATGTATTTCTATGCATTTTGAAAAGCGCTGGACAATTACCCAAAACTTACATCCTTCGTGGATATTAGCAACCGCACTGGCGTTGCATAAATTACAATAAAAGGGAAATGTGTAGTAATGAAGAAGACAACGTGATATAATATTTGAAGAATATGGGTTCATGCAGGGGATCTTATGTGCTCGTAGCCATCTCTCAATGTGTCAGATCGTCTTTTGCTATTGAATCCTGATTGTCCTAAGGGGTAGTTGTCCTCGGGGGGTAATAATCATCGGGGTAGTTGTCCTCGGGGGGTAATTGTCCTCGGAGGTAATTGTCATCGGGGGTAGTTGTCATCGGGGGGTAATTGTCCTCGGGGGTTATTGTCCTCGGGGGTAATTGTCCTCGGGGGATAATTGTCCTAGGGGGTAATTGTCCTCGGGGGGTTATTGTCCAAGGGGGTAATTGTCCTCGGGGGGTAGTTGTCCTCTGGGGGTATTTGTCCTCGGGGGTAAGTCTCCGGGGGTAATTTTCCGGGGGGGGTAGTTGTCCTCGGGGGGTGATTCTCCGGGGGGTAATATTCCAGGGGGTAATTGTCCTTTGGGGGTAATTTTCCGGGGGGGATTGCCCAGGGGGTAATTGTCAATTTCGTAGAATGTTCCACTATGTTACAGGGTGTGCCATTGGGTTTGTGTGAACCGGGTGTGCGGAAATGGTGTGCGGGGAGGGGAAGTGAGAGTGTTCGTGTGTGTAGTAATTGTATGTGTGTCAGATGGCTAATCATAAATCTACAATGACGAGTAAACTGTCTACATCACAGTCCAAAGATAAATATGTGCCTTGAACGTATAGCAGACGGCAATCGGCGGAGCAGACGACACTTGATAGTGATTATGTATGTGAGATTGCTTTGCTAAATATAAACTACAAGAACCTTTTCCATATATTTAAACTATCATTGATATCTGATAATTAAACAGTTAGTAAAATAAACCTACCAAACTGCATAATACAATGAAATACTTGAGTGAAAGTAGGGGAGTTTGATATGGTGCACAATTGCACCCCTCTGTAAATAATCGAATAGTCCATGGTGTGTCATGAATATTCATGTTTTTGCTTACCTCGGCAAATTTTTTCCTATAATAAATGAAAAAATTACGGTGGGGGGTTGGCTGAAGTTGACATAATGAACCAAGCAGAACTGATCTATGATAATTCATGCTTGTTATCCTTCGTGTGCTTGACCTATAATCTTACAATCGCGTGGTAAATTGCGTCCAAAGTTCGACTTGTTACACATGCGTTTTATATGCAATGGCGAGCTTGCGACCTTTCTTGATCAAATTACGGTGGGTGAACTTTCAAAAGTCAATGGAACATGAGGATTCCAATGAAAGAGCTAGTGGATGTGCTTTTCGTTTGAACAAAAAAAAAAGAATTGTTAACGATTTTTGGGGTAAAAGTCCATATGCTAACACATAGTCAGGCTGCTGGACTCTGACGATAGGGGGCGTTATCAAATGAAAACTAATCGGAGCTATATGTTAGCGAGGGAAGCTAGTACACTAGATTTAAATGACTGGAATGTGTAAATTGTACTCGAATGCGATGGAAGTGAATTATTAAGTTTTGAAGCCCCCTACCATATACCTCGGAAATGTTTGTTTAAAACTGTTTGTTGTCGGTCTGGGGAGAATACGGCTTCCTCTTGATTGGAGTAAACTTTGATATGTTCTCGTTCTGTGGTAGTCATTAGTCATTTTAAAGATAAAGGTGAGTTCTGATCATCCGATTGCATTGTGAAAGAAAAGGTGTGGAATGGATCAGAAAAAGTTGATCATGTAGCATGGAAGTATTAATGTGTACTGCAAAGTTCTGGAGTCATCAAAACCATAATAAATTCGGCCTAGTCTTTGTAAAGTAACAAGCACTATACACAGAAAGATGTATATGGGACTACACAAATGGTGTCGGGGTTACTAACCTTGATTTCCTATTCTTTGTATGCTCATTACTCAGCCAGTATACATTTTCTCCCCAAAATGTTCGGCAAATGACATTTATTTGTAATCTTGAACATTCAGTGTAAGTTTCGTTTGATTTTTAAAAAAACAGAACTCACCTTTATCTTTAAACGAATTGCAAAACATATACGGACTACTGGAGAGTTTAAATTAACCCATTACGCTTGGCGTCACCCTTTTTCTTGGAGGGGACAATTGAACTGAATCCCTGTGACCATCGGGTCTTCTCCGTGTAAAACTGATTGGGGTTGTGCATCAGGCACGTAGCCACGGTGGGGGGGGGGGGCACTTGCCCCCCCCCCCCCCTCCCCCCCCAAAAAAAAATCCAAGATCGGTTGAACTTTTTTAGACTCCTCCCCAGGACGTCGATCAATTACATGTATGTGCTTTGTGATTTGTAAACAATAACTAAAATCAGAAGGAAACAAAAGAAGAAGAAAAAAAATTCAATTTACTAGTCTAACCTGTCTTGATATTTCTATACCCATCAACGTCACTGTCTGGCCAGAGGAGATGTAGGTTCTCAACCCCCTTTCCCCTCCATCTCTCCCATTTCAATTTTTCTAACGTTTCCGGAGAACGGAAGACTGAAGAACGAGAGGCTATAAAATTGATTGAGGGTGATTGGATCAATGGATTTATTCCGTTTAATAGCAATAATATTTTAGGATACTAGTCTATAGACTACACATAATTATTATACTGTTCAATTAAACTACACTTTTGCACAATTATATATATATATATAAGCAGTGATTCAGTCTATTGACTTTTATACGAAAAGGCATAACATGCAATTCTAAAAATAAAAAAAATACATACACATGTTTATATACATGATTATAATGATATCATCTCAACATTTCCACTGAAATTTGTGTTAATCATATTCATGCATGATTTTTTATTTGTACCAAAAAAAGATCGTGAAATCGGGGGCAAAGACAAGTCCATCTGACATGCTTGCTTGGTAATGATGGGATATTGCACAAATTCTAAATTTTTTACATAAAAGATAAGAATTTATTCGATGAGATATTTAAAGGATCACTGAAAATTCATTCTTTAAAAAAAAGAATGGTGAATTCTGGTTTAAGAGAAAAATTAAGTTGGAGCTTTCTCTTTAAAAAAAAAAAAATTGAAAGGAAAATCAAGTACTCTGAAATAGAATGCTCTTCAAATTTTCTCACATTCGAAGTACGATGAGTAAAATCCAATAGGTTTGGACCAAACATTCATGCCACATAATGTGGAAAAGGCACCTTTCTGTGCGTACATGACCTTCAGCATGTACGGCAAGATTGAGGCAATTTCTTATCATTTTGATAATCAAGAAAAGCCCTCAATATACACCTATTCATGTGTACTATATTTTCATTCATTCATTCATTTATTTCATTGGCAGCAGAAAAATACAACAGAGGAATTTGTAAATGACAAGATACATCATACAAGAAAATAACATAAAAATACTGTATACAGATTCATGTATGCTGGAGTAGGTAGCAGCCCAAACAAAAGGGTGGGGCTCTTCTACTGTTATATATGGCTGAGCCAGAAATTTAAATGTATGAAATATAATTAATTATACATGATATTTAGAATATAAAACATCGCATTACACAAACTTTATAATTACAAACACAACTAAACAAACCGATTATGTACAATTATCATTTCATTGCTAAGGATAATCAGTCTTTCATAATAGACAAGTTTACGAACATATTCAAATTGATGTCTTCTTTCATGGGGACCTAATCATTTGACGAGACATTCCATTGGCCTGTTATTAATGAATGAACAACAATTCTTGAAATCCATTCTGCATCCATTACCTGTTACTATTTGGGCAAGTCTCGGGCAATATTTCAGGTTATGAGTATGCATAACATTTGAATATGTTTGTAAACTGGTCGATTGCTTTCAAATAGCTTCTGCCATAGCCCAACCGCATGACCATGCTGAACTCGACCTTATCTTGAATGAAAACTGCAACACGTTAAGTACGAAAATGCCGTGCAGATACAACATGCATTCAGATGACAAAAGACTACATATTATACATTAATTTTGTGTGTGAACCTGAAAGACATGCTTAAACGAAACTCACTCCAATATACTGAATGATACACACACACACACACGCATTCCCACCCACCCGCACGCACACACACACACACGCACATACGCACATCTATATACAAGAGAAGATGCATAAAAAGACAGAGAAGAATATTTAGTTCCGACTTAAAGCAGTTTTAAAACGGAATTTATATATGTGCATGAGCGTTTGTGGTATTTAAAGTTTGAATATTTTTGTCTTGCCTCTTTTCATATACACTGTATATGTACAATACAATGTCTTTCATTAATGATTGTGCCAATGTTATTTATTCATAAAAGATAAATAAAGTTTATAACTTATCAAAACTATATCGATCAATCTCTATGACTCTTTAAATTGAAGGATACGTTTTTGAGAAGATATGGACTTTATCTATCAAATATGAATTATATTGTTACAATCAATTTTCATGAAAAAGAGTAATAAAGTTCATTCCAACTTTTAAAGGCAACAGTATATTTATAATGTTAATAGGCAGAGTTGACTTCATATACATGTATACATATATATGTCGACAGATAATTTGATTATCAGAACTGCATATACACCGTACTAGGTTGCAATTGATCTAGCGACTAATATGATTAGGATAAAGCTCTAAAATATAAAACAATGAAGCACATATATATATATATACATACAATAAAACGAACTTGGAGACCACCTGCACGTAAAGACCACTTTTCATGTTTCCTTTGAGTGGTCTTTATATACAGGTTTCACTGTATACAATACAATGTCTTTCACATGAGAAACACTGCAACATTGACATTGACAAAGCGAATGTCAAAATACCTTTAGCAAGTCTCCACTCATTAAAATTGCCCATGATGAAGTTTTCATTCATCTACTCAAAATTATTTTGTGGTAAATTTATGTTTCATGCTTTTAGAGCTTCAAGTACTAAATTGTGATGAAAAAACAAATAGTTTCGTACCTATGTACATACCATATCATTTGTTAAAGCTTTTCAGCTCAGATGTTATTTGTCGTGTCAGCTAAAACATTCGTGACACATTCTTTTATATTAATACCGTGACTTGCCTTTAAAAAAAACACTCGCACTTGAATTTTTAGAATAACTTTTTATTCCAAATGTGCCTTGGTTACGACTAATGGGAGAGTAACAACACTTCCTCGTGTAATTAGGCCGAGATATGTACTTGCGAATAAAAACAACGATATGCTGTAGCTAGCACTTGACATGATACTCCATAATTCGGCTGTTGTACTCATTTCTTGTTGAATCTACTGAAGAAGCCCTTTGACCCGGAAGTGCTGTCCGGGTCACCCACATTCATCTGCACGACGCTGGTGGCTCCATTGCCTCGCCTCTTGTTATCTCTCACGATCAGATTCTCATCGGCACACTCCATCATGGTCTCAATCATTCTGAGGAGCTCCAGGCGTTTTTCGTAGCAAGGTTCTTTAGGTTTCTCCGTGAAATTCTCGATGAAGTAGAGCTTTTGATCCAGGGCACCCATGCCGGTGGCTTGGGCTTTGATGGTGTCCATCCGATCACCGACGCTATCACGATGGGTGAACACTATGGCAGGGTGAGAGCCTATATGCAAACGAAACATTTTGGAAACAATAATAAGAATTTTGATATTAACAATAATTTCTAATTTTACTAAGAGAATCCTCGTCAGGCGCTTTGCTGCCCTTCCTGAAGACCTTCTTATCATCGTTACCCAACAATTGCCTATTTACACAAGGGTGGGGAGTGGCTAATGTCTTGTCGAATTAAGGACCTTAGGGCTGGGCTGGGATTCGACCCCTGGACCATAGGAATGAAAGTCTAGTGAAAGTCTAATGAACCACGACACCTCAGAAATAAGAGGAGTTATCTGGGTTGTGTTAATAAGTTAATTTACACTAATAATCTCTAAACAATTTAAATTCAAAGCAGATAAGTCGTAAAACTCAAATCAAAGGAGGCATACACATGGAGAAAAAACAGACTCAAACTAACTTCGTAATTAACAAATTGTAGAAACGACATAATTACCAAATTCGCCACGAATCGCCTTTACAAAGTCTGGTAGAAACTTGTCCAGTGCGTTAACCGGCTGCCTGGCACTGCGACAAAATCACAAAAAATGATGATCATGATAATTAGAAAGACTTCGCACCTTCAAGACATCATGGAATCGGAGTATACGCTCTCTAAAAAAGAGTGAATTTTCACTATTTTTCACTTTTTTGGGAGTGACGTCAGGGATCACTTGTTTAGGAGAATATCGATTGATTTTAGAGTGCTCTCTATTAAGAAGAAAAGAGTAAATGTTCACTCTATTTTCACTATCCAGGGGAGTGACGTTTAGAGAGTACGAATATGAATGAATTAAGAAATGCAAGATTGCTATATACAGTAGGCTTGCGGGTGCACCATGTGGGAGAGAGAGAGAGAGAGGGTTGAGGAGTCCTGAAAAGGACTCTGACTCGGTAATCTTTCTTGGGGATGTGTAGTCCTGAAAAGGACTGTTTGTTATCTTTCTTAGCTTATAGTTCTAAGGAGAACTATAGCGCTTGGAGAGGATGAGTGGCTCGACGTTTCGAACAGGTTGACTATCCGTCGTCAGGAGTGGAGAATAGCTGGCGTGCGTTAGCTTAAGTCACCGGGGTGCGGACGTCGGGGAAAAATAGGTGACCGTGTGGGCTTGATTCATCGGGGGGGGGGGAGGGGGGTGGACATGGATGGTCGGCTCGTTTGTCTGACTGTCCATCTGGGCTGGAGTCTCCGGGTTGCGGACTTAGGAGAGTTTCGAATCCATGAGTGGGGTGTGTTGTCGGAGAGACACTGTGTGTGTCCCCGACGTAGGCGGCGTTGTAGTCTGCTGTCGTCTACTGTGCATTGTAGCTGTGAGGCTGGCGGGTGCTTTGAGGGTTCGGCGGTGGTGGAGGAGGAGTGACCGGGTACTTGTTGATGAGGGGTTTCCAGATGTCGTTGATGTATAATTTAAAAAAATGTGTATTTTTACATTTTGTTAACGTTAATTTTACCTTTTTTTTTTTAGATGGGCCCTCCCCCCCCCCCCCCCCCCCCCCCCTGGCGCTCAAGGGGGAGGTGCAATTTTTCAAATTTTCGAGAACCAAAAAAAAAAATTAGTGCTCACAAAGTTATGAGACGCTACTTACTCGAAAACCAGGATAGGAAAATCGACGGTTCCTTCCAAAAGTTTGCTTTGGCCGCCTGAAAAAGAAAAAAAAAAGTACATTGTATACTCGTAAGTGGATGTTATTGTCAAGGACAATTACCTCTAGGGTGTAGTTGTCCGGTTACGGATCAGTGTATCTTTTTTTATTTAATTTTTTATTTTCATTTTTTGAAAAAACTGACCCATTTTTAATGGTATTTTTGTTAAAATTGGGACCCATGTTTAGGGATTTTGTTGTGAAAAAGTGACCCATTAGAGCGGCACACCACCGTATGTCCTAATATGTGAGTTAGGACAAATAACCTCTAGGACAATTACCCTCTAGGACAACTGCCCCCTAGGACAACCACCCCCGGAAAACTACCCCCGGACAACTACCCCCAGACACCTACCCACTAGGACAGCAACCCTCCACGACAATTCCCCGGGACAACTACCCTCAGACAACTACACCCTAGGAAAACTATCCCCGGACAACTTCCCTTAGACAACTACCACCTACGACAACCATCATCTAGGACAACTACCCCCGGACAACTATCATAGGGAGTTGTTGTCTGGGAGTAGTTTTCCAGGGAATTTGTCCGGGGGTAGTTGTCCTAGGGGTAGTTGTCTGGGGTTAATTGTCCGGGGGTAGTTGTCCTGGTGGGGGTTGTCCTAGGGGGTGGTTTTCTGGGGTAGTTGACCGGGGGTAGTTGTCCTAGGGGTTGTTATCCAAGGGGTGGTTATCCGGGGATGGATGTCCTGGGGGTAGTTGTGTGGATACGATATGCCGTGCGGACGCAATTATAAAATTCGCGGTTTCGCCTTTAGTTACATCGACTGCCTACCCAGCATGTACTTTTGAACTTCAAGCAGTCATTTGCCGTGTGAACTGAGGTCCGGGGGTTGTTGTTAAAGGACGTTCCGCAGTAATGTTTATGCGCACCTTAACTACAGCTCCGAAGTTTCGCAAGCGCAAAGTTTAAAACCAGGACCGTTCCTAGCGAACAAGTAAGTACTCACGAATCTGGTCCATAATGTCTTTGATGCAGGATACATCTAGATCCTTCAGTCCCCGGTTATCAACTACGGTGAGATGGTCGGTTAGGCGAAACGGCTTTGCGATGACGGTTACGCCCCCTATGGAGTGAGATTGGGCCACTTCCACGGTGCCGAATTTACCTTAAAGTGTACAGATCACATATATATATACTCAAATAAGTCGTTTCTTATATGAGTAGTTCCATGTCGTATTACTATCATTCAAAATATGAGCGTCAAATGTTACTCCTGCAGAAAGAATTTGCAAGTTGAAATAAACTCTCAATATAAGAGTCACAGATATTGATATTCTGAGGAGAAGAAACAGAAGAAAACAAAATCAAGAGTAAATAAAATTGTTACAAATTATTTCATGAAAAGAGGTGGAGAAGAATTATTCCAACGTGAGTGTAGGTCAAGTTCTTACCTGTGAGAGAATAAGTGAGGGATCGTACGAGAGAGGACTTCCCAGCATGCGTCACGCCGAACACACCCAATCGGGTCACATTCGGCAACCGTTGGTCTTCCTTTACCTCCAGCCCAGAAAAGGACCCCGGTCTGTAGTCACCGATTTTCTTGGCTAACTCTTCATATTCGACTAGTCGTGCAAAACGAAAGGAAGAACACTTTAAAAAATTGTTTGATAAAAATGGCCCAATGTATTTATTTGTCCGCTCAACTAAATTCTTGTCCAGATTTTTAAAAAAAAATGTAAAGTTCGCGGAACAAAGACCTGCACGTTGAGCTATGTATTATAAGATACAGACAACTATCCCCTAGGGCAGTCACCCTCTAGGACGACTACCCCTGTAAAACTACCCCTAGGATAGTTGTCCGGGGGTAGTTGTCCTAGAGAATGGTTGTCCTTGGGGGTAGTTGTCATAGGGGGTAGTTTACTGGGGGAATTTGTCCGGGGGGTAGTTGTCTGGGTGGTAGTTGCCCGGGTGGTAGTTGTCCGGTGATTAGTTGTCCTAGGGGTAGTTGTCCGGGGGTAGTTTTCCTAGGGGGTAGTTGTCCTAGGGGGAAGTTTACTGGGGGTAGTTGTCTTAGGGGGTATTCGTCCTAGAGGGTGGTTGCCCTAGGGGGAAGTTGTCCTAGGGGGTAGTTGACTGGGGGTGGTTATCCGGGAGGGGGTGAATGGCCAGGGGGTAGGTGTCCTAGAAACCATTATAAGCTTTAAAATCGTTTCTCATAACGGTACGCTCTTTTTCTTCAAATAGATTTTTAAAATAATTTTCATATTCTTACTTTGAAATGGCGACAGAGGCTCCTTTGTAGGATCATCATCATCATGCTCCCTCTTCTTTTCTGTATGACGTCATAAAAGAAAGAATGTGTTGTAAATTACAACTGTGTATTTTGGCTTTGCACGGATTAGTGCCTTACTTAAAGTAGATATTCATTGATTTTAAAAACTAACTTTATTTTCATTATTGCAAAATCGAGATTTTGTTTCGACAAGGTTATACAAATTCAATGCTTGGAAACATTCGAAGTAATGATTATTATAAATTACAAAACGCTTAAAGACAGCCCCGGCATAGCACCTGAAGAGCTCTCCGAACGCTGCAGAGATGTGTGACATCACAGGAAGGACATGATTTGCGCAAGCAGACGATATGTCCCATGCCATCTCACACATTTTCAGTGCCTGTTTTTCATCTTCTCTTGAGTTCTTTCTCTAATACCCCATTCACAGTGGCCTCAAACACCGCGACAGCACCGGGACTGTCCCGCTGCTGTCGCGGTGTTGTCTTCAGTGTGAAGGCTCGGACTCGTTATAAACTATCGCGGGATAACACCGCCTAGCGATAACGCCGACACAAACTATCGCTAGGCACGCCTAGCTACAGCAGCGGGACAGTCCCGCTGCTGTCGCGGTGTTTACTCAGTGTGAAGGCTCTCCGCTATAACACCGCGACAAACACGTGTGATTTGTTTACTTACCTATCACTGACCTCTTTTCTCCAGCAATGGGGAACATAAAGTGAAATAGAAATAAAGTAACCAGTGGATTTAAATTGATTTTATTATTATGTAGATATTATAATTATCCAAATAAAAATATTTCACACTTCAAAAATTAAAATATTCTGACTGGAAGCAATAAAAATGCTAGTTTTTTAAAAAGTAATATGATCGAGGATACAAAAAGCAACTTGACATGTTTACGCGCTGAAGTATTTCCGGTCATATCGGGGTCACTCGCGGGTCATGAGCCATGCATACACGTGTTTGTTACGGAGGTAATAAAAATCACCCGCTGCAGCGTGAATGGGTACATGATATTTATCCCGCTGCTGCAGCGGGATAACTTTTCTACTGTGAATGCATTTGTAGCGGTGTTATGGCGGTGTCGCCGCTCCGCTACAACGCCGCTACAAATTTCAAAACCACTGTGAATGGGGTACAACTTCACTACCGTCCGGCTAAATGTATAATCTATTGCCTCACTCTAAACCCCGCGCATGGTTTTATTTCGATGACAAATGCAGCGATACAAAAATAAAGGAATCTGTCGCTTGTAAACAAAATAAGACGCCATTGTATTTTCAGCTGCACACACCGCGGTATGTTTCGCGTTTCGAGAGGGAACAAATGCCGTCCTTAATATCATTCCGGGGGGTTTTCAATTTGAAAGTCTGGTTTCTTTGATTGTTAATTAATCCTTTTCCTGTGTATTTACAAACAAAAGATTTTAGTTATCAGAATCGGTTTCATATCCCCTTTTGAATGGTCTGAAATGCCATCACATTTATATGCACTAAACTCAAAATAATAGCTTTGCAATTATGTTCATTCTGTATGGGATGTCGTCTGCTTGAGCAGTATTGGTGCATTATGTGACGTCATTAAAACATCGTTATTTTGCTGGCGAATCTCTCGTATATCCCAGCTGCTACGGAGGTGGTTGTATTTGTATTTTTATAAATCACCCGATATGTTGTTGACCTAAAACTTGTACAATGGCAATCTGTTAGCTTACCAGTTTCTAGTGATACATTAGTTGACATATTTTTGATTTTCTTTGAATGTCCACTTTAAGTACATATGTTCTGTCTTAAATTTTATAGAGTAAAACATTAAGTAGTTAATTGTTCTGCCCCTTCCTGCTCCTTCTCCCCTTTCTTCTTCTTCTCCTTCTATTTTTTTCCTTTTCTCCTCCTTATGATCAAATTCTTTCAATGGCAGATAATTGATTTGGAGGTCGAAGTACTAAACATCACCTGGACAAAATATATAAATTGTATGGAAAAGATTTTGTTCGGAATTCAACGATGCATGCATATATAACTTGAGAGAATGAATCAACCCCTTTCTAACCCTCTCCAAACGATGTCATAATAGCTTACATCTAGACTACATGTGACTCAAATAGAAGCCAATTTCTAATTATAATATGTGGATAAATAAGATATTAATCTTGAATCTTGAATTGTAAAACTAACCAAATCTTTAAAATGTATTAACAAAATATTAGCTCACTTCTCCAAAGAAAAAAGCCGATGCCGATGCCAATTGCTATGACGATGAGAACAAATATGGCGATCCCAGCTTTCCCTCCACCTGAAAGACCTCCCTCTGTTGGTAAAATATGAATACATTAGGAAGATAACATTTACCAATCTTAAAGGGATAGTTGAGTTTTGTTGCAGAGGGCGCTACACAAAATATTTTTTGTGAGATAATAAAAAAAACTGATTGTCGAATTTGAAAGAAAATACAAATGTTTGAGCGAAATCGGTTTAGAGATGGCTGAAATATCTATAAATTCAATCATTAATTTTCTAATATGTGTGGTGCCCCACAAATATTCAGTAATTTTGAACCAGCCGTTGAAAAACGAGATTGCGCCTTATACGTTTTATTCCAGCCAATGCCAATATTGGCTTTTTGTGCGTGTTGGTTATAATACGCGCAACCAGCCGGCTCATGTATTGTTAATATTCATTAATTAATTGATTAATTAACGGTCACTGGATTTTAGCTGTTGAAATAATGAGTAATTAGTAATGAGTATTTCCGGTGCTCCCGGTAAATTACAAATATTTCAAATAGCGCCTAAGGCCATTCCATGGAAGCTACGACCATGAAACTTGCAGAATCTGCAGTTCTGATATATAATTTCCAAACGTTTGTCGTCAAGAAACATCGTTGTAAAGCTAAAGTAATACCAGTCTCGAGAGGGAGCCATACAACATAAATATTTTATTATTTACACTTTTATCACGTAACATCGCGTATGCTTCCAATATGTTTATTGAACCAAATTCATGACCCCATAC